>SZWC01001997.1:74637-86227 GCA_023375785.1 Penium margaritaceum | reverse complement strand
GGGCGCAACTAGGGCGCAACTAGGACGCAACTAGGGTGCAATTAGGACGCAAGTAGTGCGTAAGTAGGGTGCAACTAGGGCATAACTAGGGCGTAGCAAGTGTCCAACTGAGGCGCAACTAGGGTGCAACTAGGACACAAGTAAGGCGCAACTACGGCACACCTAGGGAAGAACTATGGTGCAACTAAGGTGCAACTAGGGTACCAGTAGGGCGCAAGTACGGCCCAACTTGGGCGTAGCTAGTGCCAAATGTAGGCAAAAGGAGGGTGCAACTAGGCGGCAGCTAAGACGGAAGTAGGACACTAGTACGGCACAAGTAGGGTGCAACTAGGGCGCATCTAGTGCACAACTAGGGCACAAGTAGGGCACACCTATGGCGATACTAGGGCGCAAGTAGGTGGCAACTAAGGCGCAAGTAAGGGCGCAAGTAGGGTTCAACTAGGACGTAAGTAGGATGCAACTAGGGTGCAACTAGGGCATAACTAGGGCATAGCTAGTGCCCAACTGAGGTGCAACTAGGACGCAGCTACGGCGCGACTAGGGTGTAAGTAGAACTTATCTAGAGCGCAACTAGGGTGTAACTAGGGTACAACTAGGATGCAACTAGGGCGCAAGAAGAGCACAAGTAGGGCAAAACAAGGGTGTAACTAGGTTGTAGCTAGTGTGCAACTGAGGTGCAAGTAGGGTGCAACTAGGGCATATCTAGGACGCAACTAGGACTCAAGTAGGACACAACTAGGGTACAACTAGAGTGTAACTAGGATAGCTAGTAACCAACTTTGGCCCAACAAGGGCACAACTAGGACGAATGTTGGGCGTAACTAAGGCACAACTAGGACGTAATTAGGGCGTTACTAGGGTGCAACTAAGACGCAAGTAGGAGGCAACAAGAATGCAATGAGGGCGCGACTAGGGTGCAAGTAGGACACCATTACGGCCATACTAGGGCGTAGAGAATGCCAAACTGAGACCCAAGTAGGGGGAAACTAAGGCACAGCTCGGGCGGAAGTAGGACAGAAGTAGCACACAAGTAGGGCACAACTAGGATGCAACCAGGGCACAACTATGGCACAACTAGGGCGCAAGTAGGGTGCAACTAGGGTGAAACTAGGGTGCAAATAGTGCTCAACTAGGGCAGAGGTAGGGTCCAAGCTGGGCACAACTAGGGCGCAAGTAGGGTGCAAGTAGGGCTCAACTAGGGAGCAAGTAGGGCATAGCTAGTGCCCAACTGAGGCGCAACTAGGGCGCAAGTAGGGTGTAACCAGGGCGCAAGTAGGGCACAACTAGGGCACATGTAGGACACAACTAGGGCGCAAGTAGGGCGTAGCTAGTGTCCAATTTTGGCACAACTAAGGCGCAACTAAGGCGTACATAGGGCGCAAGTAGGATGCAACTAGGGAAAAACGAGGGCGTAACTAGGACACAACTAGATGCAAACTAGGGCCCAACTACGGTGCAAGTCAGGAATAATTTGGGTGCAACTAGGGCGCAACTAGTGCACAACTGAGGCGCAACTAGGGTACAACGAGGGCACAACTAGGGTACAAGTAGGGCGCAAGTAGTGCGCAACTAGGACGTAACTAGGGCAAAACTAAGACGCAAGTAATGCACAACTAGGGCGTAAGTAGGGAACCACTAGGGCACAACTATGGCGTAACTAGAGCATAGCTAGTGTCTAATTGAGGCACAAGTTGGGCGCAAGTAAGGCCCAACTAGGGCGCAACTAAGACGCGAGTACGGCGCATGTACGGCCCAACTAGGGGGTAACTACTTTCTAAGTGAGGTGCAAGTAGGGAGCAACAAGGGCGCAACTAGGGCGGAAGTAGGAAAGAAGTAGTGTGCAAGTAGGGCAAAACTAAGGCACAACTAGGGTACAACAAGGGTGCATGTAGGATGCAAGTAGGACACAACTAGGGGAAAACTAGGATGCAATAAGGATGCAAGTAGGGCGCAACTAGGGCACAAGTGAGGTGCAACTAGGGCACAAGTAGGGCGCAAATAGGGGGTGCTGTTGAAGGTTTTCCCCTCTGCATGCCCAAGTGCGGCACCGGGAGGCGCTGACGAGCCACAAGAGAGAGGAAAGTCCTCGCAGTTGGATCTGGAGACTTATTGATTACTCGGATCCTTATATGGAAGATTGCGTTAGAAATGTGATCAGTTGCTAAATCTGGAGGAAGTTGTTTCACCGGAATTGGACGAGAAACGAGGGAGATATGGGCTTCCAAAGTTGAGGTGTGCGCGGCGGCTCTGGGAGCCGGCCGCGGTTTGACTGCCGGTGAATAATTGACCGGAACAAGTAACAGAATTCCATTTGGGGATTTTCCTCCGGAAGACTGCCGAGGCGTCCGGTGGATGATTCACCGGATGTCAGTTTTGTAATTTGTTACTCAAGGACTTAGCCAGAATTGTGGCTTGGAGTCCGAAACTCAGTAGTACAGTTTGTTACTCGGGGACTTCTTCAAAATTCTGATTGGAAGTCTGCGAACAGGTTTCAAACCACATCAATCCCCATCACCAAACTTGATGATTACCTCATCAAACCAGACCCCAAAGGCGTAAAGGGCACTGCCACTACGTGTAGGGATATCCGCGCCTCCGGAATGGCATTTTTCATGGGTCATTGATGTGTGAGGGTGCCTCGCTGTTGACGTGGTATGCGCCGCCAACTGAGCGGCTGGGTTGGGTAACTGCACTTTGGCTAACATAGCGGAAGCTACGGTGATCGGAATCATGAAGGTTTGGTGCGTTAGAGAGCTCATGAATAGCCCTACAAATGTTCAGATCATGTCCATGTTCATAAACTCATGTGAAACTGGGTTATTCCCTTCGCAAAAATGACTGTCTCACAACTCTCTTCCACTCCTAGAAACATAGCATGAGACGACCAGAAAGCTCACGCTTAGACTCACAACCACACGCCAAAACGGAGAGTCATGAACACCAAATGCAGACCCGGTCGGGGCACGTCGGAACTGCCTCCAACCGGGTGGCGACGTTCCTGACAGGCGCAACTAGGACGTAACTAGGGCGTAGCTAGTGCCCAATTCAAGTGCAACTAGGGTGCAACCAGGGCGCAACTAGGATGCAAGTAGGGTGCATCTAAGGTGCAACTAGGGCACTACTAGGACGCAAGTAGGGCACAACTAGGGCGCAACTAGGGTACAACGAAGGCGCAACTAGGACGTAGCTAGTGCCCACTTGAGGCACAACTAAGGTGCAACTAGGGCGCATCTAGGGCGCAAGTAGGGCACAATTAGGGCACAACTAGGGCGCAACCAGGGCACAACTAGGGCACAACTAAGCCAAAACTAGGACACATCTAGGGCGCAAGGAGGGTGCAACTAGGGTGCAACTAGGGCACACCTTGGACGCAACTAGGGCACACCTTGGACGCAACTAGGGCGCAAATAAGGTGCAACTAGGGTGCAATTAGGACGCAACAAGGGCGCAACTAAGGCACAACTAGGGCACTATGAAATGGAAACCAGGACGCTACTTGGATGCAACTAGTGCCCAGCTAAGGCGCAACGAGGGTGCAACTAGGCCGTAATTAGGCTGCAAGTAGGTACAACTAAGGTGTAACTAGAGCGCAACTAGGGCGCAACTAGGGCAAGACTAGGGTGCAAATAGGGTAAAACTAGGGCGCAACTAGGGCGCAATTAGTGCGCAACCATGACACAACTAGGACACAACTAGGGTGCAAGTAGGACACAACAAGGGCATAACCAGGGGGCAACTAGGGCGCAACTAGGACGGAAGTAGGACGCAACTAGGGCGCAACTCGGGCGCAACTAGGACACAAGTAGGGTGCAAGTAGGGCACAACTAGGGCATAACTAGGGCGCAAGTAGGGCGGAATTAGGGTGCAACCAGGGCGCAACTAGGGTGCAACTTGTTCGCAACTAGGGCGCAACTAGGGCACAACTAGGGCACAGGTAGGGCGCAAGTAGGACACAACTAGGGTGCGTCTAGGGTGGAAGTAGGGCGCAGCTAGGGTGCAAGTAGGGCACAACTAGGGCGGATCTCGGGCGCAACTAGTGCCCAAATGAGGCACAACTGGGGTGCAACTAAGCTGCAAGTAGAATGCAAGTAGGGCGCAACTAAGGTGTAACTAGAGCGCAACTAGGGAGCAACTAGGGCACAACTAGGGTGCAAGAAGGGTGTAACTAGGGTGCAACTAGGGTGTAAGTAGGGCGCAGCAAGGAAACAACTGGGGCACAGCTAAGGCGCAATCAGGGTGCAAGGAGGGCGCAAGAAGGGTGAAACTAAGGCACAACTAGGGCGCAACTAGGGTCCAACTAGGGTGCAACTAGAGCGCAAATAGGGGGCACCTAGAAAGCAACCAAGGTGCAATCAGGGTGCAAGTAGGACGCAAGTAGGGCGTAACTAAGGAGCAACTAGGGTGCAACTAGGGCGCAACTAGGGCACAACTAGGGCATAAACAAGGTACAACTAGGGCGCAACTATAGTGGGACTAGGATGCAAGTAGGGCAAAGTAGGGTGCGAGTAGGGAAAAAGTAGGGTGCAACTAGGACGCAAGTAGAGCATAAGTAGTGTGCATCTATGGTGCAACTAGGGTGCAACTTGGGCACAACTAGGGCACAATTTGGGTGCAACTATTGGCACTAGTGAGTGTGGAGGCACCCTCAAGGACGCCTAGGTATCACTGATGTATGCTACCAATTTTTGGGGCAGCCAAAGGACACCTTTGGTGAAGAGTGTGGAGCATAATGATCACGGATAGGAGTGGAGAGAACACGTTGCATTCAGTAGAACTGAATTGAAACACGTTTTTCTTCATTATGACATTCAGATTAAATTAGATGCTTATAGCCTGGGATCCAAGCTTTCCAATGCATCCCAGCACGCTCAAATTGGACCAGTAGAGCCCCTGCTACGGCCATTGAAGCAACCCGTGGTGGAGCCGTCGACCTTGACTTGCACGCTAGGCAACGGGAGGCGCTTCGATGATGACCTGTGGGAGCGCCTTTCCTTGCCTAGAAATCAAGGAGAAGCTCACCCTGGTCAATGAGGTCCCTCTGGTTGCTTCATTCATGGCCCAGGTGCAATTGGAGCTCGTTTGAGACAAACTCGGATCACTGGCGGAAGATAATCCCCCCACCCATGGCGGGTACCAGATTCCACCCGCCCAACACCCGAACTTCAGGCTAGGCTAACTTTCTGAATTCTCACTTGAATTGAGTGATTCAAAGCTCGATCTTGCATGGAAAAATCCAATGAATCAAAATTGAAAGTCAGATCAGGTATTTGACTGCTCTTTAGTGCTCGAACCAGGGAGTATGATCATCGGCACTCATTGCCAAGGGCACACCATGTCAACATTCTCCCCATTGTACCGCAGCCTTGATACCATATCCTTAGAGCCTCACAGTGCAAACTGAGCTCCATGCAACTTGCTTCATGCCTTTCATTGGGCTGTGCCTTGGTCATGGGGTCGTTACGAATGCACTTAGTGCCATCATGAACAATATTTGCATCTCCATTCGCCACCAAGTCTCGTGCACAATGATGTCGGATATCAATGTACTTGGTCCTCCTGTGCAGCACAGGGTTCTGGATGAGGCTAATGGCACTCATATTGTCCACATTGAGTACCATCCACTTCCTTTGTGGCAACCCATTCTCCTTTAGCAGTCGACGCAACCACACCGCGTCCTTTGCGGCTTCCACGAGCGTGATGTACTCCACTTTGGTGCTGGACAGTACCACACAGTCTTGCTTCCTACTTGCCCATGAAACTGCTGCATCACCAAGTACAAACACATACCCCAACGTTGATTTTCTGTCATCCATATCACTAGCCCAGTCAGTATCAGAGTAGCCCACCAACTTGAGGGAGTGGTCACGCGCTCCCCCTCCAAACATGAGTCACGACTGTTTTGTTGCCTTGAGATAGCGGAGGATCTGCTTCATCGCTTGCCAATGCAGTGGCTCGTGGTCAGCAACATAGCGGCTCACTTGGCCCTCCACGAAGACATGATGCTCGTCAGAGCGAACGGATATGGCACAGCTGCCATCTCCTATTCATCCTTGTCCGTGCTCAGCCCTATGCTCGAGCTCCGCTCACATGTGGTGGTCATGTGTGTGCCGATGGGGCAGCACTCCTCCATGTTGTAGTAGCGGAGCACCTGTTGCATGTACTTTGCCTGCCCTATCTCCAGAGTGCATGCATTGTGGTCCCTCTTGATGGCAACGCCGAGGCAGTACTCGAGCTCACCCATGCCGGTCATTTTGAACCGACCGCCCAGCTACCGCTTGAGGTTCACCAAATCCTCCATGTCCGTTGACATGAGGATGAGGTCATCCACGTAAAGAACCATGATCTGGTGTAGTCCTAGATGCTTCCGCACGTACACGCTCTGATCCGCGTCTCATTGTTCAAGCCAAGATTGGCCATGAAGCCGTCCATTTTCAGGTACCACATGAGTGGTGCTTGCTTCAGCCCGTAGAATTCCTTGCGAAGCTGACATACCTTCCCAAGCGGTGCGTCCACTCCCTCTAGCACCTCCATGAGGACCTCCTTGTCCACGTTGTTGTTGAGGAATGCAATTTTCACATCCATTTGGTGGACTTCGTAGTCGCGAGCCGCCGCCACTGAGAGGATGGAGTGGATGGAGGCGAACTTTGCCACTGGTGCGAAGGTTTCATCATGGTGTTCACCCTTCCACTGGCTGTACCCCTTCGCCACCAGCCGTCCCTTGTAAAGCTCCAACCTCCCCTCCTTGGTGAGCTACTTCTTGAAGATCCACTTAGAGCCAATGATTTTCTTGCCCTCCGGCCTATCAACCAGCTGCGAAGTTCCATTCTCCTTATGGGAGGCGAGCTCAGATTTTATAGCTCCCTCCTACTCAGCCCCATCCCTCTGCTGCAATGCCTCCTTGACGGTCTCGGGCTCCTCTTGCAGAAAGAACGCTCAAGAGAACCTGGTCCAGATGCCCTCCGTGGCATTGTACCTCTTTGCCGTCCTCCTCGCGCATCAGCTTCTCCAAGGCTGCTCTTGTTGAGGCTGCTAATGCTACCCCCTCGCGGTGCTACTCACGCCACTGGCAGGCTCCCCCTCTCTTGGGGACCGTGGAGATGCAGGCTCACTCTCTGCCTCCTTGTTCAGCTCCATTGCAACCAGCACTTTGGATGCATTGTCCAACTTGGCTGAACACACATCAGCTGCTCCTCAATCCCCCGGATGGCTCCCGCAAGTTGGAGCTGCTCGGACATCACCCTCTTTTACATCCTCCAGTGTCTCTCCCTCGAGGAATGGCAGCCACTTCCCTCGCTTGGAGAGACCTGCGTCCTTGTCCGTCCAACACCTGTCCTCGTCAAACGTGACGCTGTGACTCTTCACAATCTGCTGCCTTTGTGGGTCAAAGAGCCGATACGCCTTGCTCCCGCTCTTGTACCTGACAAAGATGCACAGGCGAGTCCGCTTGTCCAGCTTGCCCCCGCCCCTCTTGTGCCAGCACAACAGCATGTACAACACAACCAAATGTGCGGAGGTGATCCACAGTTGGCTTCCTCCCGCTCCACAGCTCTTGTGGCATCTTCTACACCTTGTACTCCACATCTTTTAGCAGCTCTATTGGCGTCACGTTCATGATGTATGCCACTGTCCGTGCCGCCTCCTCCTAATACTTTTGTACAAGGCCAGCGTCACTAAACACATACCTCACCATGTTGAGGATGATGCGGTTCGCCCTTTCGGTGATGTCGTTCTTCTGATCTTCATCCATGCCGAGCAACCCTTGTACTCTTCTCCATTGTCCCTCCTGATTGCCTTCACCTTCAACTCCGTTTGCCCCTCCACTACTGCCACAAACTCCTCCATACATGACAGCACATAACTCTTCTTTTTGATGTTGTACAGGTACAATTTGCAGCTGTGGTCATCGATGAAGGTGACGAAGTAGTGTGCCCCAACAATGAAGGGCTCGAATGGTCCGTACACATCTGTGTGCACCACTTCCAACTTTGTCAATGCACGTATCTCTTTGCCATCAAAAGGTTGCCGTGTCGCCTTGCCAGCCATGCACGACTCGTACACGACATTCTTGGCGGCATTGAGGCTCTTGACCTCTAGACCCCGTACCACTTCCTTCTTTGCCATGTCCCTCATGGCTGAGGGGGCGATGTGACACAAGCAGTGGTGCCATAGGTCCAGACCCCAATCATCCTTCTTCGCAAGGTGGGCGACTTCGGACCCCGCCAAACTGCCAAGGATGTTTGCATGGAGCAGGTACAAGTCGTCCTCTTGCTTTCCTCATTAAATCACCTCACCATCTCTCTCCTTTCGGATGATGGCCTTCTTCTTGTTCAAGAGTACTTCGAGCCCCTTGTCGGTAAGGCAGCTCACTGACAACAGATTTGCCCCAAAGTTGGACATATGGAGCACGTCGTGAATTGTGCTCATGACAGCCTTCCCGTCCATATCCACCTCGATGCAAATGTTGCCTTCATCAGCAGCCAACTCTGTTCTGCCATTTTCCTCCGTCATGCACCGCTCCGAGGCGCCATGGGTGACAAATGTCGACCGTTTGCATTGAGTATGTTGGCCCGATCCGGAGTCAATCACAGTGACTCTCGGATCTGTGAATTTGGTGAACTCTTGCGCCATCATCATGTGGTCCTCCTACTTTCGAGCCTGACCCGGCTGGTCCGACTTCGTGTTGGTGCATAGTGGCCTTCTTTTCCACAGACGTAGAACCCCCCCTTCTTGTCATCTTTCTTGTTGCCCTGCTTGGCATCCTTCCTCTTCTTGCCTCCCCCTCCACCTTGAGGACAGACGGTATAGGCAGAACTTGATGTCGTCCTACCCTCTCTCCCACCACCCCGCATCCATTCATTGCGGACGTACTCAGCCACCTTAAGGTACTTCAGCTCATCAGCAAACCAGCCGCCAACGACGATGATTATGGGACTCCAACTGTCCGGCAAGGCTAGGAGGAAGATCATGGCTTGCAGCTGAGGGTCAATCTTCCACTAGGCGGCTACGCACTCGGTAGTCAGGGACTTAATCTGCTGCACGATCTCCTTGATGTCGTTGCCTTTGTGGGCTTGGTGGGTGACGAGCTTTTTCAAGACAAAGAGCTGGTTGGCAAGATTTGTGGACTGGTAGATGGTGCAGATTTTCTTCCAGGCCTCCATGGATTTCGTGCATCCTTCATTGAGTGAACCTTGCCTTGGAGCTAGCACTAACACCAGCAAGGAAAGCGCCTTCTTGTTGTGTTTGTTGTACTTGTCCACTTCCACTAGCGTTGCGGTATCCGGAGAGGCAGCTTCTTTACCGTTGAACAACTCAAGCAGGCCCTTGTCATCGAGGTAGACCTCAAACTATGACCTCCACAAGGGGAAGCTAATCCTGTCAAACTTCAAGGCGGCGCCGATGCTCTCTTGTTTGGTCGTTACCATGGTGGGCGGCGGTAACATGAAAGAGAGTTAGGATCCTTCTAGGTATGTGGGACCATAACCCTTTGTTGGCACTAGTGGGTGTGGAGGCACCCTCAAGGATGCCTAGCTCTCACTGATGCATGCTACCAATGTTTGGGGCAGCCAATGGACACCTTTGGTGAAGAGTGTGGACCACAAGGATCACTGATAGAAGTGGACAGAATACGTTGTATTCAGAAGAACTAAAGCAAAATACGTCCTTGTTACTTAGCACAGTGAGATTACATCAGAACCTTCTTGCCTGTAATCTAAGCTTTCCAACACATCCAAGCACGTCTAAATCGGAGTAGTAGAGCCCATGCTACGGCCATCCAAGTAACCCTTGGTGGAGCCTCCCACCTTGCCTTGCACGCTTGGGAACAAGAGGCGCTTCCATGATGACCCGTCGGACTGCCTTTCCTTGCCCAAAAGTCAAGGAGAAGCTCACTTTGGTCAAGGAGGTCCCTCTAGCCACTTCATTCATGGCCCAGGTGCATTTGAAGCTTACTAGAGACGAACTCGGATCATTGGCGGTGGATTATCCCCCCACCCATGGCGGGTACCAAATTCCACCCGCCCAACACCAGAACTTTGGCTAACCTTATGAATACTCACTCAAATTGAGCGATTCAAAGCTCAATCATGCATGGATAAATCCAAGAAATCCAAATCTAAAGTCACATCATGTATTCAACCACTCCTTAGTGGTCTAACCAGGGAGTACGATCAACGGCACTCATGGCAAGGGGCACACCATGTGAACAACAACTAGGGCGCAACTAGGGTGCAACTAGGGTGCAAGTAGGACACAACTAGGGCACAACTATGGCGAAACTAGGATGCAACTAGGGTGAAATTAGGACGTAACTAGGGCGCAACTAGGGTAAAACTAGGGTACAGCTAGGGTGTAGCTAGTGCCTAACTGAGGCGCATGTGGGGCACAACTAGGGCGCAACTAGGGCACAAGTAGGGCGCAAGTATGGCGCAACTAGGGTGCATGTAGGGTGTAACTAGGGCATTATAAGTGTCTAACTGAGGCGTAACCAGGGTGTAGCTAGGACACAACTAGGGCGCAACTAGGGCGCAACTAGGGCGTAACTAGGGTACAAGTAGGGCACAAGTACGGCCCAACTTTGGCATAGGTAGTGCCCAACTGAGACAAAAGTAGGATGCAACTAGGGTGTAGCTGAGACGTAAGTAGAACGCAATCATGGCACAAGTAGGGCACAAATAAGGCATAAATAGGACACATCTTGTGTGCAATAGGGGTACAAGTAGGGCGCAACTAGGGTAAAACTAGGGTGAAACTAGGTCACAACTAGGGCGCAAGTAGGCCGCAAGTAGGATGCAACTCGGGCGCAAGTAGGATGCCACTAGGGTGCAACTAGGGCATAGCTAGTGTCCAACTTCGGTGCAACTAGGGCAAAGCCACTGTGCAACTAGGGCACAAGTAGGGAAAAACTAGGGTGCAACCCTGATGCAACTAGGACACACCTAGGGCACAGGAAGGACGCAGCTAGGGTACAACCAGGGCGCAACTAGGGCATTGCTAGTGCACAACAAAGGCGCAAATAGGGTACAACTAGGATGTAACTAGGGCGCAATCAGGGCGTAGCTATTGCCCAACAAAGGCGCAAGTAGGGCGCATCAAGGGCGCAACTAGGGCACAAGTAGGACGGAAGTAGGGCGCAACTAGGGTGCAATTAGGTTGCAACTAGGGCATAGTTAGTGCCCAACTGCGCCCAAATAGGGCATAACTAGGATGCAATTGGGGCACAACAAGAGCGTAACTAGGGCGTAAATAGGGCGTAACTAGGGCGCAAGTAGGATGCAACTAGGGCGCAACTAGGGTGCAAGTGGGGTGCAAGTATGGCCAAATAAGGGTTTAGCTAGTCTAGAACTGAGGAGAAAGTAGGGCGCAACTAGGATGTGGCTAGGATAGAAGTAGGAAAGAAGTAGGGCACAAGTAGGGGGTAACTAGGGTGTACCTAGGGTACAACTAGGACACAGCTAGGGCATAAGTAGGACACACCTAGGACAAAACTAGGGCGCAACTAGGGCGCGAGTAGGGCACAAGTAGGGTACAACTAGGGCGCAAGTAGGGCAAAAATTGGACACAAATAGGGTGCAACTGGGACGTAGCTAGTGCC
>SZWC01001997.1:22345-36903 GCA_023375785.1 Penium margaritaceum | reverse complement strand
AGGGCGCAACTAGGGCGCAACTTGGGTACAAATAAGACGCATATGTGGCGCAAGTAGGGGGCAACAAGGGGAGAAGGAGGGCGGAACTAGGGCACACTAGGGCGAAACAAGGGCACAACTAGGGTTAATTTAGTGTCCAACTGAGACGCAACTAGGGAAAAACTAGGGCGCATGTAGGGCGCAAGTAGGACGCAACGAGGGCAAAACTAGGGCGCAACTAGGATGCATCTAGGTTGTAACTAGGAAGCAACTAGGCACAAATATGATGTAGCTAGTGGCCAACTGAGGTGCAACTAGGGCGTCAATAGGGCACAAGTAGGGCGCAACTAGGGTGCAACTAGGGCACGACTAGGGTGCAACTAAGGTGCTACTAGGGCACAACTAGGGTGCAACTAGGGTATAGCTAAGGCGCAACTAGGTCGCAACTAGGATGCAACTAGGACGCAACTAGGACGCGATTAAGGTGCACCTTGGGCACAGTTTGGGCGCAACTAGGATGCAAGTAGGGTGCAACTAGAGTGCAACTAGGACGCAACTAGGGTGCAAGTAGGACATAAGTAGGGCGCAACTAGGGCGAAATCACGGCACAACTACAGTGTAACTAGAGCACAACTAGGATACAACTAGGGTGCAACTAAGGCGCAACTAGGGAGCAAGTAGGGGGCAACTAGGGCACAACTAGGGAACAACTAGGATGCAAGTAGGGCGCAACCAGGGCGCAACTGGGATGTAACTAGGGCACATGTAGGACACAAGTAGGGCACAAGTAGGGCACAAGTAGGATACAACCAGGGCACAACTAGGGCGCAAGTAGCGTGCAACCAGGACGCAAGTAGGGTACAAGTAGGACGCAACTAGCACACAATAAGGGTGCAACTAGTGCGCAAGTAGGATGCAACTAGGGTGCAAATTGGGCGCAACTAGGGTGCAACTAGGTGCAACTAAGGCGCAATAAGGGCACAAGTAGGGCGATACTAGGGCGTAACTAGGGTGAAACTAGGGTGCAACTAGGGTGCAACAAAGGTGAATGTAAGGCACAACTAGGGGACAACAAGGGCGTAACTAGGACGCAAGTAGGGCGGAGGCTGCGCGCAGCTAGGGTGCCACTAGTGTGTAAAAAGGACGCAACAAGGGAACACCTAGCGCGTAACTAGGGCACAACTAGGGCACAAGTAGGGTCCAACCAGGGCGCAAGTACGGCGCAAGGAGGATGCAACTAGCATGCAACAAGTGCGTAACTAGAGCGCTACTAGGGTGCAACTAGGGCGCAACAAGGGCGTAGCTAGGATGCAACTAGGGCACACTAGGGCACAACTAGGACACAAATAGAATGCATGTAGGGCGCAAGTATGGCGCAAGTTAGGCGCAACTAGAGCGCAACTTGCATGTAACTAAGACACAAGTAGTATGCAACAAGGGCACAACTAGGGCACAAGTAGGGTCCAACCAGGGCGCAAGTACGGCGCAAGGAGGATGCAACTAGCATGCAACAAGTGCGTAACTAGAGCGCTACTAGGGTGCAACTAGGGCGCAACAAGGGCGTAGCTAGGATGCAACTAGGGCACACTAGGGCACAACTAGGACACAAATAGAATGCATGTAGGGCGCAAGTATGGCGCAAGTTAGGCGCAACTAGAGCGCAACTTGCATGTAACTAAGACACAAGTAGTATGCAACAAGGGCACAACTAGGGCACAAGTAGGGTCCAACCAGGGCGCAAGTACGGCGCAAGTAGGATGCAACTAGCATGCAACAAGTGCGTAACTAGAGCGCTACTAGGGTGCAACTAGGGCAAAAGTAGGGTGCAACTAGGGAGCAACTAGGGCGAAACTAAGACGTAAGAAGGGCGCAAGTAGGGCGCAACTAGGGCGTAACTAGGGTGTAAATAGGATACAACTAGGGTGCACCTCGGGCGAATCTAGGACGCAACTAGGGTTCTACAAGGGTGCAACTAGGATGCAAGTAGAGTGCAAGTAGCGCACAACTAGGGCGCCACTAGTTTGTAACAAGGACGCAACTAGGGAGCAACTAGGACATAACTAGGGCATAACTTGTGTAGAACTAGGGAACAAATAGGGCGCAAGTAGAGCGCAAGTATGGCGTAACTAGGCACAACTAGGGCACCAGTAGGGTGCAACTAGGGGGCAACTAGTGCGCAACCAGGGCACAACTATGGAGCACCTAGAGTGCAACCAGGGCGCTACTATGGCGCAACAAGGACTTAGCCAAGGCCAAACTGAGGCGCAACTAGGGCACAACTAGGACACAAGAAGGGCATAAGTAGGGTGCAACAAGGGCAAAACTGGGACGTAACTAGAACACAAGTAGGGCATAAGGGTGCAACAAGGGCACAAGTAGGGAGCAAGTAGGGCACAACTAGGAAGCAACTAGGGCACAACTAGGGCGCAAATAGAGAATAATTATGGTGCAACTTGGATGCAAAAGGAGTCTACCTAGGGCGGAACTAAGGTGCAACTAGGGCGCAACTAGGGCATAACTAGGGCGCAATTAGGGTACAACTACAACGCAACTAGGGCACAACTAGGCAGCAACTAGGGCGCAGCCAGGACGCGGCTAGTGTCCAACTAAGGCGCAAGTAGGGCTCAACTTGGGCGCAAGAAGAGCGCAAGTTGGGTATAACTAGGGAGCAACTAGGGCAAAATTAGGGCGTAACTAGGACGCAAGTAGGGTGCAAGTAGGGCGCAAATAGGACGCCACTAGGGTGCAACTAGGGTGCCACTAGAGCATAACTAGGGTGTAACTAGGGTTCAAGAAGGGTGCAACTGAGACGCAAGTAGGACGCAAGTGAGATGCAACTAGGGCACAAGTAGGGTACAAGTAGGGCGCAACTAGGTTGCATGTAGGGAGCAAGTAGGGCACAACTAGGGCGCAAGTAGGGTACAAGTAGGGCAGAACATGGCGCAAGTAGGACGCAACTAGGGCGCAACTTGGGCATAACTAGGGTGCAACTGAGGCGTAAGTAGCGTGCAACTAGGGCGCAACAAGGGCGTAGCTAGGATGCAACTAGGGCACACTAGGGCACAACTAGGACGCAACAAGGATGTAACTAGTATCCAACTAAGGCGCAACCAGGGCAAAAGCAGGGTGCAAGTAGGGCGCAAGTAGGGCGCAACTAGGGCAGAAGTAAGGTGCAACTAGAGCACTACTAGGTTATGTATAGGGCATAACTAGGACGCAACTAGGGCATACCTAGTTCCTAATTGAGGTGCAATTGGGGCACAAGTAGGGCGCAAGTAGGGTGCAATTAGGGCGCAACTAGGGTGCAACTAGGGCACAACTAGGACGCAACTAGGATGCAACTAGGGCCCAACTAAGGCACAACCAGAAAGCAACTAGGGCACAACTAGGATGCAACTAGGGCGCAACTAGGGCACAACTAGGACGCAACTAGGATGCAACTAGGGCCCAACTAAGGCACAACCAGAAAGCAACTAGGGCACAACTAGGATGCAACTAGGGCGCAACTAATGTACGACTAGGACACATCTAGGGCGCAACTAGGGGGCTGCTAGGGTGTAGCTAGTAACCCTCTGAGGCACAACTAGGGCGCAACTAGGGTATGACTAGGGTGTAACTAGGGTGCAACTAGGGTGCAACTAGGGCGCAACTAGGGTATGACTAGGGTGTAACTAGGGTGCAACTAGGGTGCAACTAGGTTGCATCTAGGGCGCAAGTAGGGCGCAACTAGGGCACAACAAGGATGCAAGTAGGACGTAACTAGGGTGGAACTAGGTTGCAACTATGGAACAACTAGGGCACACATAAGGCGCAAGTATGGCACAACTAGGGCACAATTTGGGCACAACTAGGGTGCAACAAGGGCGCAAGTAGGGTGCAACAAGGGCGCAACTAGGGTGCAACTAGGTGGAAACTAGGGCAGAACTAGGATGCAACTAGGGCATAACTAGGGTGCAACTAGGTGGAAACTAGGGCAGAACTAGGATGCAACTAGGGCATAACTAGGGTGAAATCATGGTACAACTAGGGCTCAAGTAGTGTGCAAGTATGGTGGAGCTAGGGCGCAACTTGGGCGCAACAAGGGTGCAACTAGGGCGCGAGTAGGACGCAACTGCGGTGCAACTTGGGTGCAACTAGGGCGCAACTAGGGCGTAGCTAGGGCCCAACTGAGGCACAACTAGGGCATAACTAGAGCGCACGAAGGTCACAAGTATGGCGCAACAAGGGGCACAACTAGGATGAATCTAGGGTGTAACTAGGACTCAACTATGGCGGAAGGAGGACACAATTAGGGTGCAACTAGGGCGCAGGTAGGGCGCAACTAGGGCATAACTAGGGTGCAAAAAGATCGCAACTAGTTGGCATCTAAGGCGCAACTAGGGTGCAACTATGGTGCAACTAAGGCGCAACCAGGGCGCAACTAGGGCACAACTATGTCACAACTAGGGATTGAGTAGGGCGCAAGTAGGGTGAAACTGGGACACAACTTGGGTGCAACTAGGGCACAACAGAGACGCAGGTAGGGCGTAACTAGGGCGTAACGAGGGCGCAACTAGGGAGCAGTAGGGCGCAACTAGGATGTAACAAGGGCATAGTTAGTGTCCAGTAGCAGGGCAACTAGGGCAAAACTAAGGCACAACTAGGGTGCAAGTAGGGCACAACAAGGGTAAAAGTAGGGCACAACTAGGACCCAACTAGGGTGTAGCTAGTACCAAACTGAGACGCAACAAGGGCGCAACAAAGGAGCAACTAGGGTGGAACTAGGGCGCACTGGGGGCACAACTAGGGCGGAACTAAGGCACAATAAAGGCGCATCTAGGGTACAAGTAGGACGCAACTTGGGCGCAAATAAGGTGCAACATGGGTGCAACTAGGGTGCAACTAGGGGGCAGCTAGGGCGTAGCTAGTTTCGAACGGAGGTGCAACTAGGGCGCAACTATAGCGTAACTAGGGTGTAACTAGGGCATAGCTAGGGTACAACTAAGGTGCAACTAGGGCGCGAGTAGGGCGCAACTAGGGCGCAAATTGGGTACAAATATGGTGCAACTAAGGTGCAACTAGGGCGCAACTAGGGCGCATGTTAGGCGCAACTAGGGCGCAAATGGGGCGGAACTAGGGCGTAACTAGAGCACAACTAGGGTACAACTAGGGCGCAACTAGGGTGGAACTATGGTAGAACTAGGGCGCAAGTAGGGCCCAAGTATGGTGCAAATAGGGTACAGCCTGGGTACAACTAGGGCGCAACTAGGGTGGAACTATGGTAGAACTAGGGCGCAAGTAGGGCCCAAGTATGGTGCAAATAGGGTACAGCCTGGGTACAACTAGGGCGCAACTAGGGCGCAAGGAAGACACAACTAGGACACAACTAGGGTATAACTAGGTCGCAACTAGGGCACAACTACGACGAGGCTAGTGCCCAACTGAGGCACAGCTAGGACACAAGTACGGCACATGCAGAGCAAAACTAGGGCGGAACGAGGATGCAACTAGGGCACAAGTAGGGCGCAGGTAGGGCACAAGTAGGTCACAACTAGCGCACAACTGGGGCGCAAAAACAGTGCAACTAGTTGGAAACAAAGGCGCAACTAAGGCGCAACAAAGGCGCAACAAAGGCGCAACAAAGGTGCAACTAGGGCGGAACTAGGGCGCAAGTAGGGTGCAAGTAGGGAGAAGGTAAGGCGCACCTAGGGTGCAACTAGGGTGCAACTAGGGCGCAACAAGGGCGTAAGTAGGGCGCAACTCAAGCGCAACTGGGGCATAACTAGGGCGCAAGTAGGGTACAAGTAGGGCACAACAAGGGATCAACTTGGGCGTCACAAAGGTGCATCTATGGTGAAACTAGGGTGAAAGTAGGCGCAACTAGGACGCTAGTAGGGCAGAAGTAGGGTGCAACTAGGGTGCAAGTAGGGTGCAAGTAAGGCGCAACTAGGGCGCAACTAAGGTGTAACTAAGGCACAACTAGAGCACAACTAGGATAAAACTAGGGTGTAACTAGGGCTCAACTAGGGCACAACTAGGTATCAAGTAGGGCGCAAGTAGGGCACAACTAGGGCGCAACTTGAGCGCAACTAGGGCCCAACTAGGCTGTAAGTAGGTCGTAACTAGGGCACAACTAGGGTACAACTAGGGAACAACTAGGACACAAGTAGGACAGAACTAGGGGACAAATTGGGTGCAAGTATGTTGCAAGTAGGAGTTATCTAGGGCGCAAGTAGGGCGCAACTAGGGTACAACTAGGGCACGACTAGGGCACAACTAGGGCAAAACAATGGCACAACTACATCACAAGAAGGAGGGCAACTAGGTTGCAACTAGGGCGCAACTAGGGTGCATCAAGAGCGTAACTAGACGCAAGTAGGGCACAACTAGGGTGCAATTATGCTGCAAGTAGGACGCGAGTAGAGCGCAGCTAGAGCACAAGTAGGACGCAACTAGGGTGAAATTAGGACGCAACAAAGCAAAACTACGGTGCAAGTAGTACGCAAGTACGCCGCAAATAAGGCGCGAGTAGAGCGTAACTAGGGCACAACTACGGCGCAGCTAGTGCCCAACATAGGCGCAGCTAGGGCGCAATCAGGACACAACTAGGTTGCAAGTAGGGCGAAACTAGGGCGTATCTAGGGCACAACTAGGGCGTAACTAGGGCGTAACAAGGGCACAAGTAGGGCACAATTAGGGTGCAACAAGGGAACAACTAGGGCATAGCTAGTGCCCAACTGAGGCACAACTAGGACATAACTAGGGCGCAAGTGGGGTGCATGTCGGGCGCTACTAGGGCACAACTAGGGTGTAACTAGGGTGCAACTAAGGCGCAACTAGGACACAACTAGGGCACAAATAGGACACAACTAAGGCGCATATAAAGCACAACTAAAGCACAACTAGGACGCAAGTAGGGCACGACTAGGGTGGAACTGAAGCTCAACTGAGGTGCAACTAGGGTGCAACTAGGGGACAAGTAGGACGCAAGTAGGGCGCAACTAGGGCACAAGAAGGGTGGAACTAGGGAGCATCTAGGATGCAAGCAGGGCGCAAGTATGGCGCATGTAAGGTGCAACTAGGGAGCAATTAGGGCGCAACCAGGGCAGAAACAGGACTCAACTAGGGTGCAACTAGGGCGCAACTAGGATGAAACTAGGGCACGACTAGGGCGCGACTAGGGCGCAAGTACGGCGCAAGTACGGCGCAACTAGGGCGCAACTAGGACATGGCTAGGGCACAACTAGAGCACAAGTAAGGTGTAACAAGGGTGCATCTAGGGCACAATTGTGGCACAAGTTGGGTGCAAGTAGGTCGCAACTTGTTCGCTACTAGGGTGCAACTAGCGTGCAACGAGGGTGCAAGTAGGGCGCAACTAGAGCGTAACTAGGGCGCAACAAGGACGCAACTAGGGTGCAACTAGGGATTAGCTAGTGCCCAACCGAGGCAGAAGTAGGGCACAACTAGGGCGCAACTACGGCCTTACTAGGGCGCAAGAAAATCTTAAGTATAGTCCAACTAGGACGTAGCTAGTGTCCAATTGAAACGTAAGTAGAACGCAACTAGGGCGCAACTAGGGGAGAGGGAAGAAATAAGTAGGGCGCAACTAGGGCGCGACTAGGGGAGAAGGAAGAAATACTTTGGGCGCAACTAGGGCAGAACTAGGGTGCAACTAGGGCGCAACTAGGATGCAACTAGGGCGCAACTAGGGTGCAACTAGGGCGCAACCAGGGTATGAGTAGGGCGCAATTAGGCTAAAACTTGGACGCAACTAGGGTGCAACTAAGGTGCAAGTAGGGCGTAACTAGGGTGCAACGAGGGTGCAATTAGGGTGCAAGTTGGGTGTAACACCTGGGAAACAAGGGCACAACTTGGGCGTAGCTAGTGTTGAACTTAAGCGCAACTAAGGCGCAACCAGGGTGAAACGAGGACGCAATTAGG
This sequence comes from Penium margaritaceum, assembly GCA_023375785.1. Classification (NCBI taxonomy): domain Eukaryota; kingdom Viridiplantae; phylum Streptophyta; class Zygnematophyceae; order Desmidiales; family Peniaceae; genus Penium; species Penium margaritaceum. Next base: position 29,004 of record SZWC01001997.1, on the reverse strand, counting down.
GCACAACTAGGGTGAACCTAGGTGCAACTAGGGCGCAACTAGGGTGCAACTAGGCCTCAAGTATCTCGCAACAAGGGCGCAACTAGGGCACAACTAAGGCGTAACTAGGGTAGGAGTAGGGCGCAACTAGGACACGAGTAGGAAGCAAGTATGGCGCAAGTAGGATGCAACTAGGGCACAACTAGGGTACAACTAAGGTGCAACAAGGGTGCAAATAGGATGTAAATGGGGTGCAACTAGGACACAGGTAGGGAAAATGTAAGGCACAAGTCGGGTGCAACTAGGGCGCAACTAGGGCACAAGTGGGGCACAACTAGGATGCAACTAGGACTCAGCTAGGGCACACGTAGGACGCAAGTAGGGCATAATAAGGGTGCAACTAGGGCGTAACTAGGGTGCAACTAGGGCACAACTAGGGCACAAGTAGGGCGTAGCTAGGTCACATCTAGGATGGAAGTAGGATGCAAGTACGGTGCAAGTTGGGTGTAACTAGGGCGCATCTAGAGCACAACTAGGGTGCAACAAGGGCGCAAATGGGACGCAAGTAGGGCCTAACATGGGAGCAACTAGGGCACAACTAGGAGGCAACTAGGGCGCAACTAGGGCACAACTAGGGCAAAACTTGGATGCTACTAGGGCACAACTAGGGCACAACATGGATGCAACTAGGCCGTAGCTATTGTCCAACAAAGGCGCAAGTAGGGAGGATGCAGGGAAGATGCAAGTAGGGTGCAAGTAGGGTGCAAGTAGGGGGCAACTCGGATGCAAGTAGTGCGCAACTAGGGCACAACAAGGGTGTAAGTAGGGCGCAACTAGGGTGCAACTAGGGCGCAACTATGTCGCAAGATTGCTGAAAGTAGAGTCCAACTTGTGTGCAACTAGAGCGCAACAAGGGCGCAACTGGGGCATAACTAGAGTGCAGCTAGGGTACAGCTACGATGCAATTAAGGTGCATGTAGAGTACAATTAGGGTGAAACTAGGGCGCAACAAGGGTACAACTAGGACGCAACTAGGGTGCAAGTCGAGTACAATTAGGGTGAAACTAGGGCGCAACAAGGGTGCAACTAGGACGCAACTAGGGTGCAACAAGGGTGTAGCTAGTGACCAACTAAGGTGCAAGTAGGATGCAAGTGGGGTGCAGCTAGGGCGCAACTAGGGCCCAAGTAGGCCACAAGAAGGGCGCAACTAGGGTGCAACTAGGGCGCAACTAGGACATAGCCAGTTCCTAACAAAGGCGAAACTATGGAAGAACTAGGACGCAACTAGGGTGCAACAAGGGTGTAGCTAGTGACCAACTAAGGTGCAAGTAGGATGCAAGTGGGGTGCAGCTAGGGCGCAACTAGAGCGCAAGTAGGGTGCAACTAGGGTGTAACTAGGGTACAACTAGGGTGCAACTAGGGTACAACTGGGGCGCAACTAGGGTGCAACTAGGGTACAACTGGGGCGCAACTAGGGTGCAACTAGGGTACAACTGGGGCGCAACTAGGGTGCAACTAGGGTACAACTGGGGCGCAACTAGGGTGCAACTAGGGTACAACTGGGGCGCAACTAGGGTGCAACTAGGGTACAACTGGGGCGCAACTAGGGTGCAACTAGGGTACAACTGGGGCGCAACTAGGGTGCAACTAGGGTACAACTGGGGCGCAACTAGGGTGCAACTAGGGTACAACTGGGGCGCAACTAGGGTGCAACTAGGGTACAACTGGGGCGCAACTAGGGTGCAACTAGGGTACAACTGGGGCGCAACTAGGGTGCAACTAGGGTACAACTGGGGCGCAACTAGGGTGCAACTAGGGTACAACTGGGGCGCAACTAGGGTGCAACTAGGGTACAACTGGGGCGCAACTAGGGTGCAACTAGGGTACAACTGGGGCGCAACTAGGGTGCAACTAGGGTACAACTGGGGCGCAACTAGGGTGCAACTAGGGTACAACTGGGGCGCAACTAGGGTGCAACTAGGGTACAACTGGGGCGCAACTAGGGTGCAACTAGGGTACAACTGGGGCGCAACTAGGGTGCAACTAGGGTACAACTGGGGCGCAACTAGGGTGCAACTAGGGTACAACTGGGGCGCAACTAGGGTGCAACTAGGGTACAACTGGGGCGCAACTAGGGTGCAACTAGGGTACAACTGGGGCGCAACTAGGGTGCAACTAGGGTACAACTGGGGCGCAACTAGGGTGCAACTAGGGTACAACTGGGGCGCAACTAGGGTGCAACTAGGGCGCAACTAGGGCGCAACTAGGATGCAACTAGGGCACAACTAAGGCAAAACTAGGACGCAACTAGGACTCATATAGGACGCAACTAGGGCTCACCTAGGACGCAACTAGGGTGCAAGTAGGGCATAAGTAGGGCTCAAATAGGATTGAACTAGGGCGCAACTAAGGCACAACTAGGGCGCAACTAAGACACAACTAGGGCGCAACTAGGGTACAAATAGGCCACAAGTAGGGTGCAACTTGGGTGCGACTAAGGCGGAATCAGGGTGCAACTAGGGTGCAACTAGGGTACAACTGGGGCGCAACTAGGGTGCAAGTAGGGTACAACTGGGACGTAACTAGGGTGCAACTAGGGTGCAAGTAGGACGCAAGTAGGGTACAACTAGGATGCATCTAGGGCGTAACTAGGGTGCAACTAGGGTGCAACTAGGGCGCAAGTAGGATGCAAGTTGGGGGCAACAAGGGCCCAACTTGGGCGGAATTGGGGCACAACTAGGGCGCAAGAAGGGCGCAATTGGGGTGAAACTATGGCACAACTAGGGCGCAACTAGGGCGCAACTAGGGCGCAACTAGGGCGTAACTAAGGAGTAGCTAGTGCCCAACATGGGCCCCAGTAGGATGCAACTAGGGCGCAACGAGGGCGCAAGTAGGACGCAAGTAGGACGCAAGTACGGCCTAACTAGGGCGTAGCCAGTGTCCAACTGAGGTGGAAGGATGGTGTAACTAGGACGCATCTAGGGCGGAAGTAGGACAGAAGTAGGGCGCAAGTAAGACGCAACAAGGGTCCAACTACGGCGCAACTAGGGCGCAAATAGGACGCAAGTAAGATGTAACTAGGATGCATGAAGGGCATAACTAGGATACAACTAGGATGTAGCTAGTGCCCAAATTGAGGTGCAACTAGGGTGTACCTAGGGCGCAACTACGGTGCAAGTAGGGCGCAACTGAGGCGCAACTAGGGCGCAACTAGGACGCAACTAGGGTACAATTTGGGCGCAACTATGGTACAAGTAGGGTGCAACTAGGCGCAACTAGGATACAATTGGGGCACAGCTAGTGCCCAACTGAGGTGCAACTAGGGCGCAACAAGGGCGCATCTAGGGCACGACTAGTGCACAACTAGGGCGCAAGGACGGCGCAATGAAGGCGCAACGAGGAGCAAGTAGGGTGCAAGTAGGGTGTACGTAGGGCGGAATTAGGGTGCAAATAGGGCGCAACTGGGGCGCAAGTAGGGCGCAAGTAGGGCGTGACTAGGGCGCATCTAGGGCGTAACTAGGACACAACTAGGGTATAGCTAGTGTCCAAATAAACCACAAGTAGGGCGAGACTAGGGCGTAACTAGGGTGTAACTAGAGCACGTCTAGGGTAGAAGTAGGGCGCAACTATTGCGCAACTAGGGCGCAATGAGGATACAACTAGGACGTAACTACTGTGCAAGTAGGTAGAGAGTAGGGCGCAAGTTGGGGGCATCAAGGACGCATCTAGGGCACAACTAGGGCACAACTATGGTGCATGTAGGGCACAACTTGGGTGCAACTAGGGTGCAACTAGAGTGCAATTAGGACGCATCTAGGGCGTACTAGTACCCAACTGAGGAGCAAGTAGGGCACAACTAGGGCGCAACTACAGCGTAATTAAGGCGCAAGTAGGACGCAAGTAAAGCCCAACTAGGGCATAGCTAGTGTCCAATTGAGGCGCAAAGACAGCGCAACTAGCATAAATCAAGGACGGAAGTTGGACCGAAGATGTGCACAAGTATGGCGCAACTAGGACTCAACTAGGGGGCAATTAGGGCGCAACAGGAGAGCACATTGGGTGCACTAGGGTGAGACTAGGGCACAACTAGGGCGTAACTAGGGTGCAAGTAGGGCGCAAGTAGGACGCAAGTAGAATGCAAATAGGGCGTAACTAGGGCACAACTTGGTTGCAACTAAGGCGTAGCTAGTGCCCAACTAAGGCGCAACCAGGGTACAACTAGGGCGCAACAAGGTCGCAACAAGGGCGCAACTAGGGAGTACCTAGGGCGCAACTAGGGTGCAACTACGATGCAAGTAGGAAGCAACTAGGGCACAACTAGGGCTCAACTAGGCCGTAGCTAGTGCCCAACTGAGGCGCTATTAGGGCGTAAATAGGGCACAGCTAGTGCGCAACTAGGGCACACCTAGGGCACAAGTAGGGTACAAGTAGGACGCAACTAGGGTACAACTAGGGCGGAACTAGGGCACAACCAGGGTGCAACTAGGGCGTAACTAGGTAACAACTAAGGCGCAACTAGGGTTGCAAATAGGACCCAACTAGAATGCAACTAGGGTGCAAATAGTGCCCAACTGAGGCACAACTAGGGCCAAAATAGGGCGCAAGTAGGGGCAACTAGGGAGCAACTAGGGCACAACTAGGGTGCAACTAAGGCGCAACTAGGGCGCAAATAGGGCACAACTAGGGTGCAACTAGTGCGCAACTACAGCGCAAGTAGGGCGCAACTAGGACGGACCAAGAGCGCAACTAAGGCGCAAGTAGGGAAAAATAGGGCGCAAGAAAGGCGTACCTAGTGTCCAACTGATGCGCAACTAGGGCGCACATAGGACGCAACTAGGGCACAAGTAGGGCACAACTAGGGCGCAGCTAGGGCGCAACTAGGACGCATGTAGGGTGCAACTAGGACACAACTAGGGTTAAACTAGGGCATAGCTAGACTAACTGAGAGACTAGGGTGCAACTATGCACAAGAAGAGCGCAAGTATGGCGTAACTAGGGCACAACAAGTGTATAACTAGGGTGCAACTAAGGTGTAACAAGGGTGCAAGTAGGCCACGACTCAAGCGTAACTAGGGCGCAACTGATGCGCAACTTGGGAGAAACTAGGGTCTAACTAGGGTACAACTAGGGTGAAAGTAGGACCCAAGTACGGTGCAAGTTGGGTGCAACAAGGACGCAACTAGGGCGCAACAATGGCGCAACTAGGTCGCAACTAGGTCACAACTAAGATGCAAGTAGGACGCAACTGGGGTGCAAGTAGAGCGCAACTAGGGTGGAACAAGGACCCAACTAGGGCGTAGCTAGTACTTTGCTAAGGCACAAGTAGGGCGCAACTAGTACGCAACTAGGGCACAGCTAGAGCGCAAGTAGGATACAAGTACGGCCCAACTAGGGCGTAGCTAATGTGCAGTTGAGGCACAAGGAGGGTGCAACTAGGACGCATCTACGATGATAGTTAGATAGAAGTAGGGTGCAAGTATGGCGCAAATAGGACGCAACTAGGGCACAACTAGGGCGCAACTAGGGCGCAAGTAGGGTACACTAGGGCAAAACTAGGGAGCACCTAGGGCGCAACTAGTCCGCAAGTAGGATGCAACTAGTGCGCAAGTAGGGCACAACTAGGGCGCAACAATAGTATATGTAGTGCCCAACTGAGGCGCAAGTGGGGCGCAAGTAGGGCGCAAGTAGGGCGCAACTAGGGTGCAACTTGGTTATAAATCGGACACAACTAGGGTGCAACTAGGGCATAAATAGGGTGCGACCCGGGCGCAAGAAGGGTGCAAGTAGGACACAACTAGGGTGAAACGAGAGCACAACTAGGGCACAAATAGGGCGCAAATAGGATGCAAATAGGGCGCAACTTGTGCCTTCATGAATCATAACTAGAAACAACTAGGGCGCAAGTAGGGGTCAAGTAGGGCGCAACTAGGGCTTTAACAGGGCACAACTAGGACACAACTAGGGTGCAACTAGGGCGTAACTAGGGTGCAACTAGGACACAGCAAGGTCGCAACTACGGCACAAGTAGGGCACAACTAGGGTGCAACTAGGGCACAACTAGGGCGCAAGTAGGGCGCAAGTAGAACGTAAGTAGGGCGCAAGAAGGGCGTACCTAGTGTCCAACAGATGCGCAACTAGGGCGCAACTAGAACGCATCTAGGGCGCAAGTAGGACGTAACTACGGCGCAACTAGAACGCAACTAGTTTGCAACTAAGGTGCAACTAGGGCCCACGTAGGATGCAACTAGAAGGCAACTAGGGTGAATCTAGGGTGAGGCTAGTGTCCAACTGAGGCGTAGCTACGGTGCAACTAGGGTGCAAATAAGGCACAAGTAGGGCGTAGCTAAAGTACAACTAGGGCGTAACTAAGGCGCAACTAGAGCGCAACTAGGGCAAAACTAGAACTCAATTAGGGCACAACAAGGGCGCAACTAGGGTGCAACTAAGGCGCAGCATGGGCACAACTTGGATGCAACTAGGGCGCCAGTAGGACACAAGTAGGGCACAAGTTGGGTGCAACAAGACTGCAACTGGAACACAACTAGGGAGGAAATAGGGCGCAAGTAGGGCGCAACTGGGACGCAACTAGGGCGTAACTAGGGTGAAACTAGGATGCAACTAGGGCGTAGCTAGTGTCCAACTGAGGCGCAAGTAGGGAGCAAGTAGGGAGCAACTAGGGC
>SZWC01001997.1:0-12887 GCA_023375785.1 Penium margaritaceum | reverse complement strand
CCTTACACAGACCTGGCGCTTCGTAATCGATCTGGCGCTGCGTTGTGAAGGACTGTGATGGCGTTGCTTAGTTTCGAGCCTCTGCCGGACAGGACAACACCGAACTAGACTAGACTAGAGGCAGGAGAGTGCTGTGTGGGTGTGGAGGAGAAGTGCGCGGTTGGTTGTTGAGCGCTAAGAAGTTGGTTGATTTCCGCTGGTATGAAGCGAAGACGGGGGCGTGTGTTTATGGGAACACTGCGGCTGTGGTTTGGAGTCTCGTGGCTCGAGCTGCGTGGGTTACCGGACCGCCTTTGCTTGAGAGCTGCCTCGATGCGCAGAATACTATTTTTCTGATACTTGATGGCCTAGCGTGGCTGCGGACGAAGAGCTTCTGGCAGTTGGATGCGCAGCGTAGGGTGGCAAAGCTTTCGGCTGCTTCGTCTGCCGTACGCGCGCCTTACGGCTCTTCTCCACGCGCGGCGCGTGTTACCCGGCATCACGTGCATTTTTCCGACGTGTGCTAGATTTTCCGAGAATACGGCGCTGAACTCGTGTGTTTTCCAATGGCAGGCCAAAGCGGTGCGCACTGTCGGCAGGTACGACCTAGCCGCCCTCCGTCGCCGTGCTCGCCCTCTGAGACCTCCTGCGGTTTGCTTCTGAGGACAACTCTGGTTGAAAATCACTTTTCGTTTAAGAGAAGCTTTTCGAGCGTTGGATGTGGATAGGCCAGTGGGGGATGTCGGTGCTGTGCGGCTGTCGCTGCAGCCAACAGCGCGCGACGCGGTATCGGATGACGTTTGTTTCTTTCTGTCATTCGTTGTGCTGCTGACGCGGCAAGTCATTATGACGAACAGGTGCGGCTCGAGAGCCATCTAGCGGCCAGTACGCCGTGTGCGAGTCACGACAAAGCGTGTAAGCGGTAGAGGGGAGAGAACGGGAGTGGCTAGGACGAAAACAGTACAAGAGGGTACGAAAAGGCCGAAGTGAACTGTTCAGCGTTACCGGGAAACCGAGGGAGCTGAACTGTTCTTCGAATCATGCAGGAGGGAGGGCACGGAATTGCGGCGTGCCCCTATTCTCGCAAAACACTTTCTGCGTTGACCTCAATCTCAAGATGATATCAATTTCACCACACTTCACAAAACATCAAACCAACACAAATTTTTCTGCTCCCGGGAGTTATCTTCATGACACCCAGCACCGATAAAAAATTATCTACGTCTAGACCAAAAACCAAAATTTGAGGGCAGGATGATTATACATTTTTTTGCACATTGCTGAAAATCACTTTCAATGAAACCATGCCGTACATCATTCCCGACGCCATGACCTACATGTCCGCCCTCCATACTTGGCCGAGGTCATCTATGATATCTTGAAATGTAACGAGGACCACATGTGATTTCCTTCATATCACCATAAAATAGCCGATTTTCAAGGTTTAAAAGTCAACAACACAGCATTTATTCATTTTCCTTATAACTTCCTGGTATTGAGTCGCAAGTTGATTGTACTGAAGAAGATCACCTATGCCCCATCACACTATCTCGAAAACATATATTAAAAGAAGAAAATTTGCAGTGAAAAACCCAACACGCAAACTAAAGGAACAAATTTACATATCACCAAGTGTCGACATACATTTTTTGGGTCCCGTTCCGTTCGTATAACGATACCGTGGTGAGTAGGTGATGACGTACGGGAATAGTTGCATAGACATCAACATCCATAAACCCTAAGCCTAAGTGTTTTGCTGAAATGGTTACGAAATTGTAGGATAAGTTGAAAATGGGTGCAAAACAGAAAACAAATACAAAAATGGCGACGACCTAGCCATTTCTTTTTTGAATGGGGGCAATGTAGCCATGGTCATCAGAATGGGGAAGTTTGTTGAGACAAATTTCCAGAGCCGATTTGACCGTGAGTTGCGTATGACAGAACTCCAATCGAGCCACTCATGACAAGCCGTTGGCATGTTCGGAAGGTGGCTGCTTGAGGTGGTGCGTGCCTCGCTCTCGATCTCGATCAAGGAAAACCCTCTCCTCCACGCATCAACAAGCATGGCGTCTGAATGCATCATCATCATGCGACAACAAAGGATACAGCTATAGCACAACAAAATCTCCACCTCAGTGCCACACGAGAATCTCCAACAACGTCGGAATCGCAACCAACCAAAACCCGAAAACTCCTCCACGGCCACATTGACACACATCCTTGAAACAAACAACGAGGCCAAATCACCGCCCTTGTTGACCATCCAACACAAAACAAGAACATCCAGCTAGATTGCTCCATACCTCCATGGGCCGAGCCACCATGCCCAGGTTCATCCATGGGACATGAGACCCACATCTGAGCCTCACCAACACGGCCGCGCAAGAAGAGAAGTTTGAAAATCATGGATCGCCTTCACTTTGGTACTACTATGCTATGCTTCATTCTCACCCTCAACAAACGGACAACATCTCTTCACACAACCCACACCATGGTATGTGGGCCACCAGCACCTGCGAAGACTAGCGATGGGGATTCCGGCTGCCGTGGGAACTCCAACACTTACAAAATTTCAACCCCTCAAGGCATTCACGACCCGGGTAAGAAATCATCCAATGCTAAATAAAAAGGAAAAAGGAAAAACAGCAAACTCGACAGGTACCCTCTTTTGCACCAACATTCACCCACGCTTTGCCACACCTCAGCACCTTCTTGCTATAGATCGCCAACCAAGGAAAAAGATAGAGTGCGGAAAACAGGAAAGAAAGAGGAAACATTTTGCACCCTCAGCAGATCAAGCTCATCCCTCAACACCTCGCGTCAGAACCCCTACACAGTCCCACTCTTTCACTCAAAAACCATCCATCCATCCTCAGCGCCTGGCATTACCAAGGCCGCACCTCCAATCCAACCTGCACCATGCCAAACTACCAATTACCTCGCACCGCTACACTTGCTCCCAGACATTCTCGTTTGCCAACACCCCACCATTTAACGCCCCCAACACTCCCACATCCTCATCTCCGCCTATGGAGTGGGACCTCTGCCTCCGAAGATCATCACCATGGATTCGGGTGAGAACCAGCACGCATTACCATCCTTAAGATCCGCCGCAAAAACACACACTCAGCACGCATTCCGCACGACGCCCGGGCCTCGGCTCATGCATTTACGTCTCCCACCACTTTGTGGAAAACTTACTCTCTCAGCTGATCGCGTTTCTAACCCACAAATTACGTCCTTTCAAGAGTCTCTACACCGGATCACATCCATTCTAATATTTCCTATGCTATCCTTTCTCACTGAATCCTGGAAATCTTCCTTATGCATAGACACAACCTCCATGGAAGGTGTAAAAAAGGACGGCCTGTGTTCACCAGAAAATGCAACGACCCACTTTGAAATTTATTCAAGAAAACCATCCGGTCAAGCAACCGGTGCTGCAAATGTCTCATTGGCCCCTCAACAAACAGCGGGTAATCAGCACCCCTCGATAATCCACGCCTTGTCCTTGGCTCCCCGTCGAAAGCTTCCGCCCACGGTAAACATTCATTACAACCCCGGCTGTATGCATTCATCTCATGCTCACTATTTCTCAGTGCCCGTACTCTCCTCTCGGCAGGATCTAAACCAGCAGGCAACACTGCAAAGGCCCTCTCTCTTGCAAAGCGGAAGGCCTCGCCTGCAAAAAAAGGAAAGGTGATGGCGGCAAACATTGGCGTGAGTAAGCAGCCAAGAAACAACCAACTATTGAGCCAACCATCCACGAGTCAAAACTCGGCGCCATCGGAGCTTGAAGAGCTGGAAGGTACTGAACTATCATGCACTCTCACTCAGACACCAAAAATCTTCAACCACATGAGCTGTCACAGACTTGTCACGTGTTCTCAGGAGATGAGGATGATGAAGAGTTTTCAGACACCAAATTTGAAAATAGATACAACCACCCACCTACCTCTACCTCACCGTCATTCGGTTGCACGCCAAAACTCTCTCTCTTGGCTTTACTCAATGAGTCAAGTGAGCAAGCACCTGCAAAAAGCATTCGCTCAACTAAAATAAGGTAAGAAAAGATTGATGATCTAAACCAAGTCACCACCCTGCAATTCTCTATGGCATACACGAGCCATGCGAACCGCATTGCCAAGTTCTTTCATACAAGGCTCCATGCCACTTACCCCAATCGCGTGCCACGGAACATCATGGATACTACAAAGTCTTTTTCAATCAACCCGGTCAGTCAAGGAAAAACTCAGCTGGTTAGGCACACTATACAATTTGAGGAAACAGACAGGATTTACCCTGGCCTTGCCGTCTCCCTCTCCCCCCTTCGCTACGACCCGCCAGGTGAGATCACAAACCACACCATTACAAAACTGCTCCCAACTGATCTATCAGTGCTAACAGAATTTTTGGAACAACGTTTTCCATATACAAGTGGCAAGGCCGACATCATTATCACCAAGATCACGTACCCTGAGTATGAGGTCTACAAAGCAATGAGCCCCGATGATCGCACCATCGCAGTCAAGAATGTCCCATCTGACCACAACGCTGGCTCCATTCATAAGCTGCTCTGCGAGGATCACCAGAATGGCGAGACCCGAGCCTCCCTTGTGAAAATCTTTCATATGCATTGTCACGTTCAACCCCACATGGGCGTCACAACCAGTACCCTCATTGGCATTGCTGTTCCCCATCTGGATAACCTCGATTTTGCTAAAGTTACTCCCATCCTGTACTTCGACATATAGGTAAAACCCGCAACCATTATTTTCTCTGGGTTGGTCTGTGATTACTGCGAGAACAACCACCATACTCGCTACCACCAGTACTTTGAGGTAACCAGACCCCAGACTCTCCATCATCTCCGCACCATCGCGGAAATCCACAAGTAGAACGGTATGTGCGTCCTCCACCCCCCCCCTTTGCCTCCTGTCGTGCACGTTAACAAGCCACTTTTGTCCCTCGTGCACTTCGCGTTATTGGAAAAACCCGCTTCTCTTTGATCTGGGAATTCGATTCTGGTTTCCTTCTTATGAGCACTGGAAAAATCGTGGAATTTTGGGTCTGCAACTACACGCTTTGCGCTTGTGCCAACGGGAGGAAGCTAAACACTCTCCGCGACCACACAAAGTCCCCAACCCACTATGCCGCCACGGATGCGTACGAAGACAAACCAACCGCGGACAGGCAGGTGGTCAATGGCAACTCCGAAATTGACATCCTACGAAAGCGTTTCAAGCTCACCTGATCGGCTCATTGTAACACGTAAAAATCTCCCTCCTTCTTCACGCCAAACTATAAAGATGGATCTGCAACACTCACATAAACCCCTTTTTTCCTTGGAAGCCACTGGCAAAAGGATGTGACAGCATGGTGGCAGTGAAGCCCTCCTCCCCCGACACATGGACTCCCACCACGTTTCAAGCTTCCCCACAATACCCCACGTGGACTACAGTAAACCCCTTTTTTGAGGAAACATCCAAGATCGTATCAAGCTCGCCTATTTTGAATCAGCGATCACGCTACTACTATGCATCCAATTCTCTATTTCAGTTATCTCTCTGGAAGAAAATGTTTGCACAAGCCTTCCTACACCCGACATAATTCCAACAACTTTCAACTCCCCCCCTAATTCACACAAATCTGCCACCCGGTCCAACTATTGTCCAAAGGAAATGGAACATATGCATAGGGTATCTAAGCTCACAAAACGGACACTCTCTCTCTCAAAAACCTTGTCTTATGGAATCTCCCTTTCACTATTCCCAAACAAGTTCATGTTTCACATGCCCGAAACGTTGTTCCATTGCGACCATTTCTACGAGGAATGCACTCAACGAACTTTCAAAGTTACGGAAGCTATCAAGACGAGGAAGAGACATATTCTAGTTCTTTAAACTCTTCTGAAAGACATAAAGAAATCTTACATGTCACAGTCCCCATACTCCACGCTTTCCTCACATGCCTTCATCTAAAGACCAATAGAAGGCGTTTTGTCATCCGACCGACCATGCGTCCATTTAAAAAAAAAAAGTCTAAGTCAATTTTTTTGCGGGAAAGGGTTAAAGCCGATGCCAAATCGGAAGCGAGCACTCAAAAAACACCCCCTTTCAAACAACAATCTAGATCAAAACAAATAGAAATGAGCCCTTGTATAACCAACGCCACCAGCACCGTGTCAACGACTGACACTAGGGTGAACGACTCAACAATTGGATGATCACGTCGTGTAAGGATTAGCAAACAGCAGCACACTCGCTCTGCATGACCAAACCAAATCATCATTCTCAAACCGTCCTTTCTCTACGAGGGAAAAAGAAATCCCTCCAAAGAGGAAATCATAGGACTGCCTACATCTCAGGTGAAACTCTCTCAACAAACAGTAATCAATCACATGCCCCCCCGGGCCTTACTCTCCAAGACAATCCCACCGCCCAACGTTTGCTCACTACTGTCAAATAAACAGGGTGTCTCACCAACACGGAAAAGAGAAAAAGTAACACAAGAACAGACGAAACCTAAAAGGACGCTCAATTGCTCCAACACAAAGGCGAACACTCTACCTAAACTAAAACAAAGATCTAAAGACACTTGCAAAACAGGGATAAGTGAAAACCCTCCAAACCCACAGACGGAACACTTCTTATCGCAACCCTCAATATTAACGGAATATCCAAAAAGGGAAAAATCCACTTCCTGAAGGGATTCATACACACGCATAAACCAACGATAGTATGTGTCATTGACATCCATCTCGATGACAATATAAAACAAAAAAATCTCTCCCTAAAAAACAATATAAAAAAGATCATCTACTCTGAATTCATGTGAACACATACCGGTAGAGTTTGTATCATACACGACGAGAGGAGGCTTATGGTATCAAACCATAAACCCACAAATAACCCCACAATCTGCCAAGGTAGTTTCCAAATTCATGACACGACACACACGATCACAACGGTCTACGCACCCCCACACCTTAAAGACCGCAAGTCCTTTTGGGACATGGTGGAGGAATGGCTAAAACAAAACCCGACGGATATCTTACTTGGCAATTGGAACACCACTTGTTATAGAATAGATTGCCCACCAATGGAACAACCGGAAGACGCCAACAAATTCCGCACAATTTTTCAGGATCTATCGATGCTTGACACTTTAAGACTTTACATCCGACATCCGTGGTCTTCACTTCCACTCTCTTGCACACCATTCATTGGCAAGACTCAACAATATATACCATGCTTAAATTATTAGCCCAATGATACAAACTTCTAGTCATGAAGGTGTCTCAAAACATCTCTTCGACCACATCGCAACACCAACCGTACCACTGCACATAAAATCTATTCGTAAAAGTGACAACAGTAACTGGCGCCTCAACAGTTCTCTGCTCTCTTGGCCACGAGGCCTAGAAATCCTACAAATATCATTTATGGGGACATGGACAGCTTACAAGAAGCTCATTAAAAATCTTTTCATCAAATATAGCATAGAAGAGGCGAAGCGAGTGCTACAAATGAAGAGACACCTCCAAAAAGTAATCCACGACACACGACAGAAACTGTGTCTCGATCCTCAAAAAAGGAAAACCTTACATGCTCTCCAAGAAGGTGAAAACTCACTCAACAAGTGCGTACTACAAAAACAACGACATCAACACACGATCGCACAACTCAAATATAACAAAGACATAGGTGTTGCATCAAACATGCTCTCGAGCTACATCCGAAGCAAACATTATCGCGGCTTTATCTAGGAAGGATGGGTCTGCTACAATAGACCGTGATGAGATCGATGAAATCATTTGGGAATTTTACGACAGTTGATTCATGCCACGCCTTAACCACGGATCACAACAGAGCATGCCGCCTCTAAGACAAGTCCTAGAAAATTTGAAACATATCATAGTACGTGATGTCACCGAAGATGATGTTATCGTCGAAATTAAAAAATAGCCAAAAACCAATGCTCCAGACCTCATGGCCTCCCTACAAAATTTTACCAAGCAAACCCAAAAGACGTCGCAAAACACCTCCACTTCTCCTTCAACAACTTCCGAAAAAACCCTTCGGCGCACATTTCCTTCACCGACTCTCAGAGATGCCTCCTTTTCAAAAAGGGTGACCCCATAGATGCTCGTAATTATCGACCCATATCTCTCCTAAATACCAACTACAAAATCCTAATGAAACTTCTCGCAGAAAGACTGAAATAATTACTACCTCATATAATTAGCCCTGAGCAAAGAATTTTTCTTCACCGAAGTAACATAAAGGACACTCTATCACGCATCCTCGATGTTCAATTGTTGGCAGCTCGGTCAAACGAAAACATCACTTTTCTTCTTGTGGACTTCGACAGGCCTATGAGACACTGCTACGACCCCATCTTTTCAGAACTATGCGTGCGATGGGTTTCCCAACAATCTTCACATCTTGGATAAAAGCCTCTGTCCATACGACTCACACGAGTTTCATCATTAATGGTCACACTTATAAACTGATAGTAACTCAAATAGGGGTCAAACAGGGGTGTCCTATCGCACCACTACTTTTTCTAATCGGCATGGAGCCTATAAATCGTTTCTACGCCCAATACATTGAACGACCTATTCGCTCCCTTCCCAACTGCCCTGCTTTCAGAGCATATGCAGATGTCACCACTCTATTCATAACAGATGACCGAAACCTACACATAGCACTTCAAATTCTAGACATGAGTGAACAAATGACAGGCCTCAACGCAAACAAGTGAAAAACACTTCTATTTTCTGCATCCTCAGAAGGCAGCCTCTCCACTGATGTTTACAACACAACGATTGAACCACAACTCTTACTTGGTTTGTACCTCAATCACGATCTAAACCACATAGACATGTGGGAAAAGATCGCTTAGAAAATCAGAGACGCTGCAATAATGTGGCACATATTGCATTTTACCTTCCAGAAAAGAACAACAATCATCAATGTCTACCTAAAATCGAAGTTCCTATTTCAGTCGGAACTCTCCACACCACCAACAATTTTGATCAAACAGATTAACAACACCATCCTTAGTATCTGATCATCCTCCAAAACAGACGGGAAACTAAGATTTGTGAACAAAAACCTCGCAATAACCCCACGCTCAAAAGGAGGGCTCGGGATGTTATGGCCACCCACTCTTTTTCAAGCATAAAGTGCAATACGCATATACAAGCTCCTCAGAGCAGGCTTCGAACACTGGAAGGCACTCGCGTGTGAAATGACAGCCTCCCCTACAAAAGGCCACCTTTTCCTCTCGCACCCGCTTATTCTCAAGTCTAAACACGTAACTCAATCACGGTGGATAATAAACCTCCAAAATTTTCTATAAACAGATCCTGTCATTCTCCCGCCTAACCTACTCATCCATGAACTGATGCAGGAGTTCATCGCTTACAATCGCAAGATCCTCAAACAAAACCGCAAACCATTTAGGGTAGACCACTGAGAAGCATTATCACTCACGGAAGGATACCAAGTCAAAGATCTATACCCTGAAATTGCATGCACACTTTTCCCAAACTTCTAACCCAAAACAATTACAGAGCATCCCATCCAAAGACAAAACGTCCTAGAACGAGCACAATAAGAGCTCCATAACTCCGAGAAAGAGGTAATTCAAAAACGGAAAATGGCAGATCTTCATCAGTGCACCCTCTGGTGCAGGAAGGCATACGCATCCAACTGTCCGATGTTTCTGTACAAAATCACAAGGGAAAAAAATGTTTTCATAGCCAAAACTCTATATGTAGAGTCAGAGAGGACACTTTCCCCAACAATGTTCCCAGGAAAACCACTGATAACTCTGGAAGGATGGACCCCAGTGTATGCAGAAGAGAACAAACTGATAGGAGTCTGTTCCGATACGTCAAACCCAAGTTTGAGACTAGATAACAAAAACTCCGACTTATGCGCCTATACCGAAACATCCTCCGTTACGAACTCAAACCTCTCAAATATAGTGGTCGATGGGAAAACTCCCATAATACCGTTTGCCCAAAAAATTTCATCTACAAATTACCGAAAACAGACACCATACCAGTAAAACCCAAAGACATTGGCCTACGTATTTTTATTCAAAGTATCCAAGTAAGAGAGAGAGAGAGAGAGAGTTAAACTCCTACCAACTTTCTTCATCAATATCTGTTCTTTTTGCCATTTATATGCGGAGACTATACAACACGCTTTCCATGAATGCTCAATGGTAATGCAAATCATCGATTAGCTACTGACAAGCCTAACGATATTCTGTAACCTCACGCACCCACACACGTTCCTCTTCCATCTAACATATCCTCGTTTTCACTGGTGGCAAACTCTACAATGTATCACATTCCACGAAATTTGAAGATACCGATGCTCAGTGTCCCTCGGCACCCGTCCCCCCCTTAAAAACCAAACAGCCCTGATATGCAAAAATATCTTCAACGCCTTTCAGCAATGTCTCAATCTCCATGTGACTTACCTAGCAAGATAATGACACAAGAAAGTGTCTGTTATGCTCGGAACATTCACTCAAGCCCCATCGATATGTCGCGTACATCACAAACTACAGCCCCCGCACTTATCCTTAACACCAGTTTCACGCGCTGTCTTGTTAAGCAAAACGAATCACCAGGGGGGACGAGTACTTCTGGGTCACATTCTCTGCTAAAGAGAATGGAACCTAGAACCCCCTCGCACACGGTTACGACCGTGGCGACAGATACTCTTTGGGGTGGGGTTAGTGGGTTGGACTCCCACATAACCCACAGGACGAGGGACGAGGGTGGGTACCTGAAGGCCGCGGCTGGCAATGGGTGAGTGGGAACACGATCGAGTCCCACGTATTTGATGACGTCAGATCACTGGGATCCTGAAAATTTCATGCGTCGAAAGTGGGTGAATCAGTCCCTTTCCACCCACATTTCAATCGCACTCGTCCGTCGATGTCCGGTGTGTCATTCAGTTGGACAATCAAGAAAAGTTTCGATGGAATCCTTGGGACATTTTGGCGACATCCCAGCTTTGCCATCAGAGATATGCAGGCGGAGTTTGTTGTTTTTAACAGAGTTTGTACGTTAGACGAGGGAAACTTGCTTGAAGAAAAAGTAAATATGTTTTTCTCTCGGCCGCAATCGGGAGTTCATTCCTGGCTGCAATTTCAAATTTTCCGGATGCAAACGCCATATCCGGTTGTGTAGTTTGCGTGGCTTCCGCCTGCACATGCCATAGAGCTCGCATTTCTGTGAAATTGCTAGCCGTGGTAGAAAATCGACCGCTGTCCGTCACCCCCAAGCACGTCGCTCACCCAAATCCATCCACGAAGGGAGTGGGGTGAAAAAATAAGTTGGTGGGATTGGATCGCGTTCCCACTCACCCATTGCCAGCCGCGGCCCNGGGATGCAAACGCCATATCCGGTTGTGTAGTTTGCGTGGCTTCCGCCTGCACATGCCATAGAGCTCGCATTTCTGTGAAATTGCTAGCCGTGGTAGAAAATCGACCGCTGTCCGTCACCCCCAAGCACGTCGCTCACCCAAATCCATCCACGAAGGGAGTGGGGTGAAAAAATAAGTTGGTGGGATTGGATCGCGTTCCCACTCACCCATTGCCAGCCGCGGCCAAACTGGTGTGGATATGCACACGGAGCACAGCCGGTGGCTGAAAGCTCCCGCCAGAGAGCGGTAAATGCGGTGGTGCGTGCCAGCGCGGATTAGGAATCCGAAGGCTTATGTTGTCAGTCCGTGCAAACCAAACAGGTTTCCAGATTTACGCGGGAGGTTCAAATCTGTTACCACTCGGGAAAGAGCTTCAGAAAGCGCACCTCGTCGGTCTTCAATGCATATCCCATTCGCGTCCCCGTGTGCCCCCTGCCAGTTCCCTTCAATTCTTTATGCTGATGGCTCTGACTTCTTCTCTTTGTGAAGTACAGCACATATCATCTGTCTATGTTTCACATGAAGGGAAAGAAGACGAGTTTGTTTCGCGTGTGAAGAGAGTCGGTCAAGTGTCTCCGCTCCTCAGCGACCGCATGTTTTCCCTTGTGCAGCTAATGGCGCTGAACAGTTTTCCTGTTCAGCTCCCGCTGCTGCGCTTTGTCGCGACTCGCACCTGCCGCAATAGCCGCTGGATGGCCCTCGAGCCGCACCTGCGCCGCCGCTCGCCACCATGACAAGGCGAAGGGTGAAACCGCGTCAGCAGCGAAACCGATGGGAAATGCGCAGCCGACAACTCCAGCCCGCGTCGCGCTCATGAGTGCCCTGTGACAGCCGCACAACATCGACCACCCCCACTGGCTCATCCACATCCAACGCTCNTCAGCGCAGTGCTGTCTGCGGCAACCACAGCACATGTCTGGAAAAAGCACGTGAGGCTGTGCAACCGGCGCGCCGCGCGTGCGGGCGAGCCTTTAGGCGCTCGTACGGCAGACGAAGCAGCCGGAGGCTGAGCGACGAAGCTTCGTCAACGGCCACTGCACATCCAACGTCCAGAGGCGGTTGCGCGCAGACACGCAAAGTCACCCACGGTCAGAAAAGTAGTTTCATCAGCATCAGGACAAGCAAAGGCGGTCCGGCTCTCACGAACCTAGAGCCACAGACACTCCCGGGGCTCGCGCCAGGCCTCAGCTGGCGCCCCATAAACACACACCGCCATTCTGCGCTTCACATCAGCGAACAAAGATCGATCTCCCAACGCCCAACGCCCAACGCCCAACGCCCAACGCCCAACGCCCAACGCCCAGCGACCAACTACCAACACCCAACGCCCAACACCCAACGCCCAACACCCAACGCCCAACACCCAACGCCCAGCGCCCTTTCCCCCGCTTCCAACCCCTTCAACAGCAATCAACTGCACTGAGCATCGCCTCCACAGCCGCACAGCACACTCTT
>SZWC01001996.1:227313-250334 GCA_023375785.1 Penium margaritaceum | reverse complement strand
TGTGTATGGTGAACGTTGACAACTCATAATACGAGTCCCAAATGGTCAGAGGGCTAAACAATGGTTTGGGAACACCAGGTATTAACTACCATGCACAGATACTTTCAATAAGTAGTGGCACGGTGTGGCTACCATGTACAATGACGAATAAAAGTAAACATGTGTCAATGACCATGACCAAAGAATGTCACCATGTGTGGTCAACTTTGATAACTTATAACATGACTCACAAATGGTTGGAGGGGGAAGCAATGGTTTGTGAATACTAGTTATTGATAAGAAAGTACAAATATCTTCAATATGTAGTGGCACAGTGTGGCTACCATGCACAGTGACTGACCCAAATATGCATGTCACTGGCCATGACCAAATAACTTCACTTCATGTGGTCAACGTTGACAACTCACAACAAGAGTCAGAGATAGTCAAGGGGGGTAACAATGGTTTGGGAACACTCGCTATCAACTAGAAAGCACAAAGACCTTCAGTACGTAGTGACACGGCGTAGAAACCATGTACAGTGACAAACCAAAGTAGGCATATGCCACTAACCATGACCAAAAGAACATCACAGTGTGTGGTCAACGTTGAAAACTCATCACACGAGTCACAAATGGTCAGAGGGGGAAACAATGGGTTGGAAACACTAGTTATCAACTAGCAATGACAAATACCTTCAACAAGTAGTGGCACGGTGTGGCTAGCAAACACAGGGACCAACCAAAAGATGCATATGTCACTGACTATGACCAAAGAAGTCCACCATGTGTGGTCAACATTGACAACTCATAAAACGAGTCACAGATGGTCAGAGGGAGAGACAATGGTTCGGAAACCCTATGTATCAACTAGAAATGACAAAGAACTTCAATACGTAGTGGCACGGTGTGGCTGCTATGCACACCAAACAACCAAAATAGGCATATGTCACTGACCATGACCAGAGAATTTCAGTATGGGTGGTTAACGTTCACAACCCATAACACGAGTCACAAATGGTCAGAGGGGGAAACAATGGTTTCGGAATATTAGTTTTTAACTAGCAAGTACAACGACCTTGAATAAGTAGTAGCACGGTGTGGCTACCGTGCACAATGACCGACCAAAGTAGGCATATGTAACGCCTTTGACTAAAGAAGTCTGTTGTTTGTCGTCAACGTTGACAACTCATAATACGAGTCACAAATGGTCAGACGGGGGAAACAATGGTTTGGAAACACCAGGTATCAACTAGCAAGGACAAGAACCTTCAATAAGTAGTGGCACGGTGTGGCTACCATGTACAATGACCAACCAAAGTAAACATGCGTCACTGACCATAACCAAAGAATGTCACTAGGTATGGTCAACTTTGACAACCCATAACACGAGTCACAAATGGTTAGAGGGGGGAACAATTACTTGTGAATACTAGTTATCAATTAGCAAGTATATAGACCTTTAATATATCGTGGCACAGTCAGGCTAGCATGCACAGTGACCTACCAAAGTATGCATATGTCACTGACCACGACCAAAGAAGTTCACTTCATGTGGTCAACGCTGACAACTCAAAACAAGAGACACGGATAGTGAGAGGGGGTAACAATGGTTTGGGAACACTGGCTATCAACTAGAAAGCACAAAGATTTTCAGTACATAGTGACACGATGTGGCAACCATGTCCAGGGACAAACCAAAGTAGGCATATGCCACTAACCATGACCAAACAAATTTCAAATTGTGTGGTCAACCTTGAAAACGCATAACACGAGTCAAATATGGTCAGAGGGGAAAACAATGGGTTGGGAACACTACTTATCAACTAGCAAATACAAAGACCTTGAACAAGGAGTGGCACGGTGTGGCTAGCGTGCACAGTGACCGACCAAAGTATGCATATGTCACTCACCATCACCAAAGAATTTCACTTCATGTGGTCAATGTTGACAACTCACAACAACAGTCACAGATAGTCAAAGGGTGTAACAATGGTTTAGGAACACTGGCTATAAACTAGAAAGCACAAAGACCTTCAGTACGTAGTGACACGGCATGGCAACCATGTACAGTTACAAACCAAAGTGGGCATATGCCACTAACCATGACCCAAAGAATTTCACAGTGTGTGGTCAACGTCGAAAACTCATAACACGAGTTACAAATGGTCAGAGGGGGAAACAATGGGTTGGGAACACTAGTTATTAAGTAGCAAGTACAAAGACCTTCAATAATTAGTGGCACGGTGTGGCTAGCATGCACAGTGACCAACCAACTGATGTATATGTCACTGACTATGACGAAAGAAGTCCACTATGTGTGGTCAACATTGACAACTCATAACACAAGTCACAAATGGTCAGAGGGAGAGACAATGCTTTGGGAATCTGATGTATTGACTAGAAAGGATAAAAAACTTCAATACGTAGTGGCACGGTGTGGCTACTATGCACACCGAACAACCAAACTAGGCATATGTCACTGACCATGGCCAAAGAATTCCAGTATGGGTGGTCAACGTTCACAACCCATAACACGAGTCACAATTTGTCAAAGGGAGAAACAATGGTTTCAGAATATTAGTTTCCAACTAGCAAGTACAACGACCTTCAATATGTAGTAGCACGGTGTGGCTACCATGCACAATGACCGACCTAAGTAGGCATATGTACTGCCTTTGACCAAAAAAATCCGCTATGTGTGGTCAACATTGACAACTCATAACACGAGTCACAATTTGTCAAAGGGAGAAACAATGGTTTCAGAATATTAGTTTCCAACTAGCAAGTACAACGACCTTCAATATGTAGTAGCACGGTGTGGCTACCATGCACAATGACCGACCTAAGTAGGCATATGTACTGCCTTTGACCAAAAAAATCCGCTATGTGTGGTCAACGTTGACAGCTCAACATACGAGTCACAAATGGTCAGAGGGGGAACAATGGTTTGGGAATACTAGGTATCAACTAGCAAGCATAAGGACCTTCAATAAGTAGTGGCACAGTGTGGCTACCATGTACAATGACCAACCAAAGTAGTCATGTGTCACTGACAATGACCAAAGAATGTCACTATGTGTGCTCAACTTTGACAAATCATAACACGAGTCACACATGGTCAGAGGGGGAAAACGATGGTTTGTGAATACCAGTTATCGATTAGCAAGTACAAAGACATTCAATATGTAGTGGCAGAGTGTGGCTACCATGCACAGTGACCAACCAAAGTATGCACATGTCACTGACCATGACCAAAGAATTTCACTTCATGTGGTCAACGTTGACAACTCACGACAAGAACCACATATAGTCAGAGGGGTAACAATGATTTGGGAACACTGGCTATCAACTAGAAAGCACAAAGACCTTCCGTACGTAGTGACACTATGTGGCAACCATGTACAGTGACAAACCAAGGTAGGCATATGCCACTAACCATGACCAAAAGGATTTCACAGTGAGTGGTCAACGTTGAAAACTCATAATACGAGTCACAAATGGTCAGAGGGGGGAAACAATGGGTTGGGAACACTAGTTATCAACTAGCAAGTACAAAGATCTTCAGCAAGTAGTGGCACGCTGTGGCTAGCGTGCACACTGACCAACGAAAGGATACATATGTCACTGACTATGACCATATAAGTCCACTGTGTGTGGTCAACACCGACAACTCATAACACAATTCATGAATGGTCAGAGGGAGATACAATGGTTTGGGAACCCTATGTTTTGACTAGAAAGGAGAGATATATTCAATACGTAGTGGCACGGTGTGGCTACTGTGCACACCGAACAACCAATATAGGCAGATGTCACTGACCATGACCAGACAATTCCAGTATGGGTGGACAACGTTCACAACCCATAACACGAGTCATAAAAGGTCAGAGGGGGAAACAATGGTTTCCAAATACTAGTTTTTAACTAGCAAATACAACGACATTCAATAAGTAGTGGCACAGTGTGGCTACCATGCACAATGACGGACCAAAGTAGGCATTTGTACTGCCTTTGACCAGAGAAATCCGCTGTGTGTGGTCAACATTGACAACTAAGAATACGGGTCACAAATGGTCAGAGGGGGAAACAATGGTTTGGGAACACAAGGTATAAACTAACAAGCACCGGGACCTTCAATAAGTAGTAGCACGGTAGGGTTTCCATGTACAATGACAAACCAATGTAGGCATGTGTCACTGACCATAACCAAAGAATGTCACTGCGTGTGGTCAACTTTGACAACTCATAACACGAGTCACAAATGGTCAGAGTGGGAAACAATGGTTCGTAAATACTAGTTTCCGATTAGCAAGTACACAGACCTTCAATATGTAGTCGCACGGTGTGGCTATCATGTACATCGACCAACCAAAATATGCATATGTCACTGACCATGACCCAAGAATTTCACTTCATGTGGCCAATGTTTACAACTCACAACAAGAGTCACAGATAGTCCGAGGGGGTATCAATGGTTTGGGAACACTGGCTATCAGCTAGAAAGAACAAAGACCTTCAGTACGTAGTGACACCACGTGGCTACCATGCACAGTGACAAACCAAAGTAGGCATATGCCACTAACCATGACCAAAACAATTTCACAGTGTGTTGTCAACATTGAAAACTCATAACACAAGTCATAAACGGTCAGAGGGGGTAACAATGGGTTGGGACCACTAGTTATCAACTAGAAAGTACAAAGACATTTGACAAGTAGTGGCACGGTGTGGCTACTATGCACACCGAACAACCAAACTAGGCATATGTCACTGACCATGACCAAAGAATTTCACTTCATGTGGTCAACGCTGACAACTCACAACAAGAGTCACAAATAATCAGAGGGAGTAACAATGCTTTGGGAACACTGGCTATCAACTAGAAAGCACAAAGACCTTCAGTACGTAGTGACACCACGTGGCTACCATGCACAGTGACAAACCAAAGTAGGCATATGCCACTAACCATGACCAAAACAATTTCACAGTGTGTTGTCAACATTGAAAACTCATAACACAAGTCATAAACGGTCAGAGGGGGTAACAATGGGTTGGGACCACTAGTTATCAACTAGAAAGTACAAAGACATTTGACAAGTAGTGGCACGGTGTGGCTGGCGTTCATAGTGAAAAACCTAAGGATGCATATGTCATTGTGTATGACCAAAGAAGTCCACTATGTGTGTTCAACATTGACAACTCATAACACGAGTCACAAATTGTCGGAGGGAGAGACAATGGTTTGGGAACCCTATGTATCCGCTAGAAAGGACCAAGAACTTCAATACGTAGTGGCACGGTGTGGCTACTATGCACACCGAACGACCAAACTATGCATGTGTCACTAACCATGAACAAAGAAATTCAGTATGGGTGGTAAACGTTCACAGCCCATAACACGAGTCACACATGGTCAGAGGGGGAAACAATGGTTTTGATATGTTTGTTTTCAACTAGCAAGTACAACGACCTTCAATAAGTAGTGGCACGGAGTGGCTATCATGCACAATGACCGACCAAAGTAAGCATATGTACTGCCTTTGACCAGAGAAATCCGTTGTGTGTGGTCAACGTTGACAACTCATAATACGAGTCACAAATGGTCCTATGGGGAAACAATGGTCTGGGAACACCAGGTATGAACTAGCAAGCACAGGGACCATCAATAAGTAGTGGCACGGTGTGGCTACCATGTACAGTGACCAACCAAAGTAGGCATGTGTCACTGACCATGACCAGGGAATGTCACTATGTGTGGTCAAATTTGACAACTTATAACACGAGCCACAAATGGTCAGAGGGGGAAACAATGGTTTGTGAATACTAGTTATCTATTAGCAAGTACAAAGACCTTCAATATGTAGTGGCACAGTGTGGCTACCATGCAGAGTGACCAAACAAAGTATGCATATGTCATTGACCATGTGCAAATAATTTCACTTCATGTGGTCAACGCTGACAACTCACAACAAGAGTCACAAATAATCAGAGGGAGTAACAATGCTTTGGGAACACTGGCTATCAACTAGAAAGCACAAAGACCTTCAGTACGTAGTAACACGGCGTGGCAACAATGTGTAGTGACAAACCAAAGCAGGCATATGCCACTAACCATGAGTAAAATAACTTCACAGTATGTAGTCAAAGTTGAAAACTCATAACACGAGTCACAAATGGTCATAGGGGAAACCAATGGATTGGGACCACTAGTTATGACCTAGAAAGTACAAAGACCTTCAACAAGTAGTGGCACGGTGTGGCTAGCGTGCATACTAACAAACAAAAGGATGCATATGTCACTGAGTATGACCAAAGAAGTCCACTATGTGTGGTCAACATTGACAACTCATAACACGAGTCACAACTGGTCAGGGGGAAAGACAATGGTTTAGGAACCCTATGTATTGACATGAACGACCAAGAACTTCAATACGTAGTGGCATGGTGTGGCTACTATGCACACCGAACAACCAAACTAGGCATATGTCACTGACCATGACAAAAGAATTTCAGTATGGGTGGTCAACGTTCACGCACCATAACACGAGTCACAAATTGTCAAAAGGGGGAAACAATGGTTTCAGAATATTAGTTTTCAACTAGCAAGTACAACGATCTTCAATATGTAGTAGCACGGTGTGGCTACCATGCACAATGACCGACCTAAGTAGGCATATGTACTGCCTTTGACCAAAGAAATCCGCTTTGTGTGGTCAACGTTGACAGCTCAACATACGAGTCACAAATGGTCAGAGGGGAAACAATGGTTTGGGAATACTAGGTATCAACTATCAAGCACAAGGACCTTCAATAAGTAGTGGCACGGTGTGGCTACCATGTACAATGACCAACCAAAGTACTCATGTGTCACTGACCATGACCAAAGAATGTCACTATGTGTGCTCAACTTTGACAGCTCATAACACGAGTCACACATGGTCAGAGGGGGAAAACAATGGTTTGTGAATACTAGTTATCAATAAGCAAGTACAAAGACATTCAATATGTAGGGGCACAGTGTGGCTACCATGCACAGTGACCAACCAAAGTATGCATATGTCACTGACCATGACCAAAGAATTTCACTTCATGTGGTCAACGTTGACAACTCACGACAAGAGCCACAGATAGTTAGAGGGGGTAACAATGGTTTGGGAACACTGGCTATCAATGAGAAAGCACAAAGACCTTCCGTACGTAGTGACACTGCGTGGCAACCATGTACGGGGACAAACCAAAGAAGGCATGTGTCACTAACCATGACCAAAAGGATTTCACAGTGTGTAGTCAACGTTGAAAAGTCATAATACGAGTCACAAATGGTCAGAGGGGGAAACAGCGGGTTGGCAACACTAGTTATTAAGTAGCAAGGACAAAGATCTTCAATAAGTAGTGGCAAGCTGTGGCTAGCATGCACACTGACCTACCAAAGGATACATATGTCACTGACTATGACCATATAAGTCCACTCTGTGTGGTCAACTCCGACAACTCATAACACAATTCACACATGGTCAGAGGGAGAGACAATGGTTTGGGAACCCTATGTATCGACTAAAAAGGAAAAATATATTTAATACGTAGTGGCACGGTTTGGCTACTATGCACACCGAACAACCAATATAGGCATATGTCACTGACCATGACCAAAGAATTTCAGTATGGGTGGTGAATGTTCACAATCCATAACACGAGTCACAAATGCTCCGAGGGGGAAACAATGGTTTTGAAATATTAGTTTTCAACTAGCAAGTACAACGACATTCAATAAGCAGTGGCACAGTGTGGCTACCATGCACAATGACCGACCAAAGTAGGCATTTGTACTGCCTTTGACCAGAGAAATCCGCTGTGTGTGGTCAACGTTGACAGCTCAGAATACGGGTCACAAATGGTCAAAGGGGGAAACAATGGTTTGGGAACACCAGGTATCAACTAAAAAGCATCGGCACCTTCAATAAGCAGTAGCACGGTGGGGCTTCCATGTACAATGACCAACCAAAGTAGGCATGTGTCACTGACCATGACCAAAGAATGTCACTGCGTGTGGTCAACTTTGACAACTCATAACACGAGTCACAAATGGTCAGGGGGGGAAACAATGGTTCGTCAATACTAGTTACCGATTAGCAAGTACACAGACCTTCAAAATGTAGTGGCACAGTGTGGCTATCATGCACATTGACCAACCAAAATATGCATGTCACTGACTATGACCCAAGAATTTTACTTCATGTGGTCAACGTTTACAACTCACAAGAAGAGTCACATATAGTCAGAGGGGGTAACAATGGTTTGGGAACACTGGCTATCAACTAGAAAGCACAAAGACCTTCAGTACGTAGTGACACGACGTGGCTACCATGCACAGTGACAAACCAAAGTAGGCATATGCCACTAACCATGACCAAAACAATTTCACAGTGTGTGGTCAACATTGAAAACTCATAACACGAGTCATAAATGGTCAGAGGGAGAAAAAATAGATTGGGACCACTAGTTATCAACTAGAAAGTACAAAGACCTTCAACAAGTAGTGGCACGGTGTGGCTAGCGTGCAAAGTGACAAACCAAAGGATGCATATGTCATTGTCTATGACCAAAGAAGTCCACTATGTGTGGTCAACATTGACAACTCATAACACAAGTCACAAATTGTCGGAGGGGGAAACAATGGTTTGGGAACCCTATGTATTGGCTAGATAGCACCAAGATTTTGAATACGTAGTGGCACGGTGTGACTACTATGCACACCGAACAACCAAACTAGGCATGTGTCACTGACCATGACCAAAGAATGTTAGTATGGGTGGTCAACGGTTACAACCCATAACACGAGTCACACATGGTCAGAGGGGGGAAGGATGGTTTTGGAATATTAGTTTTCCACTAGCAAGTACGACGACCTTCACTAAGTAGTGGTACGGAGTGGCTACCATGCACAATGATCGACCAAAGTAAGCATATGTACTGCCTTTGACCAGAGAAATCCGCTGTGTGTGGTCAACGTTGACAACTCATAATACAAGTCACAAATGGTCCTAGGGGGAAACAATGGTTTGGGTACATCAGGTATCAACTAGCAAGCACAGGGACCATCAAAAAGTAGTGGCACGGTGTGGCTACCATGTACAATGTACATGTAGAGTGACCAACCAAAGTAGGCATGTGTCACTGACCATGACCAGAGAATGTCACTATGTGTGGTCAACTTTGACAACTTATAACACGAGTCACAAATGATCACAAAGGGAAACAATGGTTTGTGAATACTAGTTATTGATTAGCAAGTATAAAGACCTTCAATATGTAGTGGCACAGTGTGGCTACCATGCAGAGTGGCCAACCAAAGTATGCATATGTCACTGACCATGTCCAAATAATTTCACTTCATGTGGTCAACGTTGACAACTCGCAACAAGAGTCACATATAGTTAGAGGGGGTGACAATGGTTTGGGAACACTCGCTATGGACTAGAAAGCACAAGGACCTTCAGTACGTAGTGACACAGCCTGGCAACCATGTACAGTGGAAAACCAAAGGAGGCATATGCCAATAACCATGACCAAAATCATTTCACAGTGTGTGGTCAACGTTGAAAACTCATAACACGGGTCACAAATGGTTAGAGGGGGAAAACAATGGGTTGGGAACACTATTCATCAACTAGCAAGTACAAAGACCTTCAACAAGTAGTGGTACGGTGTGGCTAGCGTGCACAGTGTCCAACCAAAGGATGCATATCTCACTGAATATGACCAAAGAAGTCTACTATGTGTGGTCAACATTGACAGCTCATAACACGAGTCACAAATGGTCAGAGGGAGATACAATGGTTTGGGAACCCTATGTATCAACTATAAAGGACAAATAACTTCAATACGTAGTGGCACGGTGTGGCTACTATGCACACCGAACAACCAGACTAGGCATATGTCACTTACAAAGACCAAAGAATTTCAGTTCGGGTGGTCAATGTTCACAACCTGTAACACAAGTCACAAATGGTCAGAGGGGGAAACAGTGGTTTTGGAATGTAAGTTTTCAACTAGCAAGTAGAACAACCTTTAATAAGTAGTAGCACGGTGTGGCTACCATTCACAATGACCGACCAAAGTAGGCATATGAACTACGTTTGACCAAATAAATTCGATGTGTTTGGTCAACATTGACAACTCATAATACGAGTCACAAATGGTCAGAGAGGGGAAACAATGGTTTGGGAACATCAGGTATCAACAAGCAAGCACAAGGACCTTTAGAAAGGAATGGCACGGTGTGGCTACCATGTACAATGACCAAGAAAAGTAGGCATGTGTCACTGACCATGACCAAAGAATGTCACTATGTGTGGTCAACGTTGACAACTCATAACACGAGTCACAAATGGTCAGAGGGGGAAACAATGGTTTGTGAATACTAGTTATCGATTAGCAAGTACAAAGACCTTCAATATGTAGTGGTACAGTGTGGCTATCATGCACTATGACCAACTAAAGTATGCATATGTCACAGACCATGACCAAATAATTTCACTTCATGTGGTCAACGTTGACAACTCACAACAAGAGTCACATATGGTTAGAGGGGTAACAATGGTTTGGGAACACTCGCTATGAACTAGAAAGCACAAGGACCTTCAGTACGTAGTCACACGGCGTGGCAACCATGTACAGTGAAAAACCAAAGTAGGCATATGCCACTAATCATGACCAAAAGAATTTCACAACGTGTGGTCAACGTTGAAAACTCATAACACGAGTCACAAATCGTCAGAGGGGGAAACAAAGGGTTGGGAACACTAGTTATCAACTAGCAAGTACAAACACGTTCTAGTAAGTAGAACCACGGTGTGGCTAGCGTGCACAGTGACCAATCTAAGGATGCATACGTCATTGACTATGACCAAAGAAATCCACTATGTGTGGTCAACATTGACAACTCATAACACGAGTCACAAATGGTCAAAGGGAGAGACAATGGTTTGGGAACCCTTTTTATTGACTAGAAAGGACAAAGAACTTCAATAAGTAGTGGCACGATGTGACTACTATGCACACCGAACAACCAACCTAGGCATACGTAACTGACCATGACCAAAGAAATTCAGTATGGGTGGTCAACGTTCACAACCCATAATACGAGTCAGAAATGGTCAGAGGGGAAACAATGGTTTTGGAATATTAGTTTTCAACAAGCAATTACAACGACCTTCAATAATTAGTCGCACGGTGTGGCTACCACGAAGAATGACCGACTCAAGTAGGCATGTGTATTGCCTTTGACCAAAGAAATCAGCTCTGTGTGGTCAACGTTGAAAACTCATCATACAAGTCACAAATGGTTAGAGGGGGAAACAATGGTTTGGGAACACCAGGTATTAACTAGCAAGAAAAGGGACCTTCAATAATTACTGGCACGGTGTGGCTACCATGTACAATAACCAACCAAAGAAGGCATGTGCCACTGACCATGACCAAAGAATGTCACTATGTGTGGTCAACTTTGACAACTCATAACACGAGTCACAAATAGTGAGAGGGGGAAACAATGGTTTGTGAATAATTGTTATCAAATAACAAGTACAAAGACCTTCAATATGTAGTGGCACAGTGTGGCTACCATGCACAGTGACCAACCAAAGTATGCATATGTCAGTGGCCATGACCAAAGAAGTTCACTTCATGTGGTCAACGCTGACAACTCACACCAAGAGTCACAGATGGTCAGAGTGGATAACAATGGTTTGGGAACAGTTGCTATCAGCTAGAAAGCACAAAGCTCTTCAGTACATAGTGACACAGCATGGCAACTATGTATAGTGACAAACCAATGTAGGTATTTGCCACTAACCATGACCAGAAGAATTTCACAGTGTGTGGTCAACGTTGGCAACTCATAACACAAGTCACAAATGGTCGGAGCGGGAAACAATGGGTTGGGAACAGTAGTTATCAGCTAGCAAGTACAAAGACCTTCAACAAGTAGTGGCACAGAGTGGCTACAGTGCACACCGACCAACCAAAGGATGCATACGTCACTGAATTTGACCAAAGAAATCCACTATGTGTGGTCAACATTGAAAACTCATAACACGAGACAAAACTGGTCAAAGGGAGAGACAATGGTTTGGGAACCCTATGTATCGACTAGAAAGGACAAAGAACTTCAATACGCAGTGGCACGGTGTGGCTAATATGCACACCAAACAACCAAACTAGGCATATGTCACTGACCATGACCAAACAATTTCAGTATGGGTGGTCAACGTTCATAGCCCATAGCACGAGTCACAAATGGTCAGGGGGGAGACCAATGGTTTAAGAATAATCATTTCTAACTAGCAAGTACAACGACCTTGAAGAAGTAGTAGCAAGGTGTGGCTACCATGCACAATGACCGACCAAAGAATTCCGTTGTGTGAGGTCAACGTTGACAACTAATAATACGAATGAAAAATGGTCAGAGGGGGAAACAATGGGTTGGGAACACAAGGCATCAACCAACAAGCACCAGGACCTTAATTAAGTAGTGGCACGGAGTGGCTACCATGTACAATGACCAACCAAAGTAGGCTTGTGCTACTGTCCATGACCAAAGAATGTCACCATGTGTGGTCAACTTTGACAACTCATAACACGAGTCACAAATGGACAGAGGGGGAAACAATCGATTGTGAATACTAATTATCGATGAGCAAATACAAAGACCTTCAATATGTACTGGCACAGTGTGGCTACCATGCACAGTGACCAACCAACATATGCATATGTCACTGACCATGACCAAAGAATTTCACTTCCTGTGGTCAACGTTGACAACTCACAACAAGAGTCACAGATAGTCAAAGGGGGTAACAATGTTTTGGGAACACTGGCTATCAACAAGAATGCACAAAAACCTTCAGTACATAGTTACACGGCATGCCAACCATGTACAGTGGCAGCCCAAAGTAGGCATATGCCACTAGCCATGACCAAAAGAATTTCACAATGTGTGGTCAACGTTGAAAACTCATAACACGAGTCACAAATGGTCAGAGGGGGAAGCAATGGGCTGGGAACACTAGTTATCAACTAGCAAGTACAAAGACCTTCAACAAGTACTGGCACGGTGTGGCTAGCGTGCACAGTGACCAACCAAAGGATGCATATGTCACTGACTATGATCAAAGAAGTCCATGATGCGTGGTCAACATTGACAACTCATAACATGAGTCATAGATGGTTAGAGGGAGAGACAATGGTTTGGAAACCCTATGTGTTGACTAGAAAGGACAAAGAACTTCAATACGTAGTGGCACGGTGTGGCTACTATGCACACCAAACATTGACATCTCATAATACGAGTCGCAAATGGTCTCATATACGTGGTCAACATTGACATCTCATAATACGAGTCGCAAATGGTCTCATATACGTGGTCAACATTGACATCTCATAATACGAGTCGCAAATGGTCTGAGATAGAAACAATGGTTTGCAAACACCAGGTATCAACTAGCAAGCACAAGGACCTTCACTTAGTAGTGGCACGGTGTGGCTACCATGTAAAGTGACCAAGAAAAGTAGGCATGTGTCACCGACCATGACCATAGAATGTCACTATGTGTGGTCAACTTTGAAAACTCATAACACGAGTCACAAATGGTCAGAGGAGGAAACAATGGGTTGTGAATACTAGTTATCGATTAGCAAGTACAAAGACCTTCAATATGTAGTGGCGCAGTGTGGCTACCATGCACAGTGACCAACCAATGTATGCATATATCACAGACCATGACCAAAGAATTTCACTTCATGTGGTCAATGTTGAGAACTCACAACAAGAGTCACAGATAGTAAGAGGGGTTAACAAAGGTTTGGGAACACTAGCTATCAACTAGAAAGCACAAAGACCTTCAGTACGTAGTGACATGGCGTGGCAACAATGTACAGTGACAAACCAAAGTAGGCATATGCCACTAACCATGACCAAACAAATTTCACAGTGTGTGGTCAACGTTCAACACTCATAACAAGAGTCACAATTGGTCAGAGGGGGAAGCAACGGGTTGGCAACACTGGTTATCAACTAGGAAGTACAAACACCTTCAATAAGTAGAGGCACGGTGTGGCTTGCGTGCACAGTGACCAACCAAAGGACGCATACGTCACTGAATATGACCAAAGAAATCCACTATGTGTGGTCAACATTGACAACCCAGAACACGAGTCACAAATTGTCGGAGGGAGAGACAATGGGTTGGGAATCCTATGTATCAACTGGAAAGGACAAATAACCTCAATAAGTAAAGGCACGGTGTGGCTACTATACACACCAAACAACCAAACTAGGCATATGTCACTAACCATGACCAAAGAATTTCAGTATGGGTGGTCAACGTTCACAACCCATAAGACAAACCACGAATGGTCAGAGGGGCAAACAATGGTTTCGGAATATTAGCTTTCAACTAGCAAGTACAACGATCTTCGATTAGTAGTAGCACGGCGTGGTTACCATGAAGAATGACCGACCAAAGTAGGCATATGTACTGCCTCTGACCAAAGAGATTCGCTGTGTGTTGTCAACGTTGAAAACGCATAATACGAGTCACAAATGGCCAGAGGGGGAAACAATGGTTTGGGAACACCAGGCATCAACGAGCAAGCACAGGGACGGCACGGTGTGGCTACCATGTACAATGACCAACCAAAGTAGGCATGCGTCACTGACAATGACCAAAGAATGTCACTATGTGTGGTTAAACTTCACAACTCATAACACGAGTCACAGATGGTCAGAGGGGGAAACAATGGTTTGTGAATACTAGTTATCAATTAGCAAGTACAAAGACCTTCAATATGTAGTGGCAGAGTGTGGCTACCATGCACAGTGACCAACCAAAGTATGCATATGTCACTGACCATGACCAAATAATTTCACTTCATGTGGTCAACGTTGACAACTCACAACAAGAGTCACAGATAGTCAGAGGGGGTAACAAGGGTTTGGGAACAATGTCTATAAACTACAAAGCACACAGACCTTCAGTAAGTAGTGACACGGTGTGGCAACCATGTACAGTGGCAAACCAAAGTAGGCATATGCCACTAACCATGACCAAACGAGTTTCATAGTGTGTCGTCGACGTTTAAACTCATAACACGAGTCACAAACTGTCACAAGGGGAAACAATAGGTTGGGAACACTAGTTATCAACTAGCAAGTACAAAGAATTTCGACAAGTAGAGGCACGGTGTGGCTAGCATGCACACTGACCAACCAAAGGATGCATACGTCACTGACTTTGACCAAAGAAATCCTCTATGTGTGGTCAACATTTACGACTCATAACACGAGTCACAAATGGTCAGAGGGAGAGACAATGGTTTGAGAACCCTATGTATCGACTAGAAAGAACAAAGAACTTTAAAACGTAGTGGCACGATGTGGCTACTATGCACACCGAACAACCAAACTAGGCATATGTCACTGACCATGACCAAACAATTTCAGTATGGGTGGTTAACGTTCACAACCCATAACACGAATCACAAATCGTCAGAGGGGGAAACAATGGTTTTGGTATATTAGTTTTCAACTAGTAAGTACAACCACCTTGAATGAGTAGTAGCACTGTATGGATACCATGCACAATGACCGACCAAAGTAGGTGTATGTACTGGCTTTGACCAAAGAAATCCGATGTGTGTGGTCAACTTTGACAACTCATAATACGAGTCACAAATGGTGAAACGGGGAAACAATGGTTTGGGAACACCACGAATCAACTAGTAAGCACAAGGACCTTCAATAAGTACTGGCACGGCGTGGCTACCACGTACAATGACCAACCAAAGTAGGCATGTGTGACTGACCATGACCAAGGAATGTCATTATGTGTGGTCAACGTTGACAATTCATAACACGAGTCACAAATGGTCAGAGGGGGAAACAATGGTTTGTGAATACTAGTTATGGATTAGCAAGTACAAAGACCTTCAATATGTGGTGGCACAGTGTGGCTACCATGCACCGTGAGCAACCAATGTATGCATATATCACTAGCCATGACCAAAGCATTTGACTTCATGTGGTCAACGTTCACAACTTAGAACAAGAGTCACAGATAGTCAGAGGGGGTAACAATGGTTTGGGAACATTGGCTGTCAACAAGAAAGCATAAAGACCTTCAGTACGTAGTGTCCCGGCGTGGAAACCATGTATAGTGGCAAACCAAAGTAGGCATATGCCACTAACCATGACCAAAAGAGTTACACTGAGTGTGGTCAACGTTGAAACATATAACACGAGTCACAACTGTTTCCAGGGGGGAAGAATGGGTTGGGAACACTAGTTATAAACTAGTAAGTACACGGACCTTCAACAAGTAGTGGCAGAGTGTGGCTAGCGTGCACAGTGACCAACCAAAGGATGCATACGTCACTGACTATGACCAACAAAATCCACTATGTGTGGTCAACATTGACAACTCATGATACGAGTCACAAATGGTCAGAGGGAGAGACAATGGTTTGACAACCCTATGTATCGACTAGAATGGACAAAGATTTTCAATATGTAGTGGCACAATATGGCTACGATGTACACCGAACTACAAAACAAGGCATATGTCACAGACCATGACCATGAAATTTCAGTATGGGTGGTCAACGTTCAGAACCCATAACACGAGTCACAAATGGCTAGAGGGGGAAACAATGGTTTCAGAATATTAGTTTTCAACTAGCAAGTACAACGACCTTCAATAAGTAGTACTACGGTGTGGCTACCATGCACAATGACTGACCAAAGTAGGCATATGTACTGCCTTTGACCAAAGAAATCCACAACTCATAGTACAAGTCACAAATGGTCAGAGGGGGAAGCAATGGTTTGGGAACACCAGGTATCAACTTGCAAGCACAAGGACCTTGAATAAGTAATGGCACAGTGTGGCTACCATGTACAGTGACCAACCAAAGTAGGCATGTGTCACTGACCATGACCAAATAATGGCAATATGTGTGGTCAACGTTGACAACTCATACCACGATTCACAAATGGTCAGAGGGGGAAACAATGGTTTGTGAATACTAGTAATCGATTAGCAAGTACAAAGACCTTCAATATGTAGTGGCACAGCGTGGCTACAATGCAAAGTGACCAACCAAAGTATGCATATGTCACAGACCATGACCAACGAATTTTACTTCATGTGGTCAACGCTGACAACTCACAACAAGAGTCATAGATAGTCAGTGGGGGTAACAATGGTTGGGAACACTGGCTATTAACGAGAAAGTACAAAGACCTTCAGTACGTAGTGATCCCGAGTGGAAAACATGTCCCATGACAAACCAAAGTAAGCATATGCCACTAACAATGACCAAACAAATTTCATAGTGTGTGGTCAACGTTGAAAAGTCATAACACGAGTCACAAATCGTCAGAGGGGGGAAACAATGGGTTGGGAACACTAGTGATCAACTTGAAAGTACAAAGACATTCAACAAGTAGTGGCACGGTGTGGCTAGCGGGCACATTGACCAACCAAAGGATGCATACGTCACTGACTATGACTGAAGAAGTCCACTATGTGTGGACAACATTGACAACTAATAACACGAGTCACAAATGGTCAGAGGGAGAGACAATGGTTTAAGAACCCTATGTATCAACTAGAAGGGACAACGAACTTCAATTCGTACTGGCACGGTGTGGCTACTATGCAGACCGAACAACCAAACTTGGCAAATGTCACTGACCATGACCAAAGAATTTCATTATGGGTGGTCAACGTTTACAACCCATAACACGAGTCACAAATGGTCAGAGGGGGAAACTGTGGTTTCGGAATATCAGTTTCCCACTAGCAAGTACAACGACCTTCAATAAGTAGTAGCACGGTGTGGCTACCATGCACAATGACCGACCAAAGTAGGCATATGTACTGCCTTTGACCAAAGAAACCCGCTGTACATGGTCGACGTTGACAACACATAATACGAGTCACAAATGGTCAGAGGGGGAAGATATTGTTTGGGAACACCAGGTATCACCTATCAAGCACAAGGACCTAAAATAAGTAGTGGCATGGTGTGGCTACCATGTACATTGACCAACCAAAGTAGGCATGTGTCACTAACCATGACCAAATAATGGAAATATGTGTGGTCAACTTTGACAACTCATAACACGATTCATAAATGGTCAGAGGGGGAAACAATGGTTTTTGAATACTAGTTATCAATTAGCAAGTACAAAGACTTTCAATATGTAGTGGCACAGCGTGGCTGCCATGCAAAGTGACCAACCAAAGTATGCATATGTCACAAACCATGACCAAGGAATTTTCCTTCATGTGGTCAACGTTGACAACTCACAACAAGAGTCACAGATAGTCAGAGGGGTAATAATGGTTGGGAACACTG
This sequence comes from Penium margaritaceum, assembly GCA_023375785.1. Lineage (NCBI taxonomy): Eukaryota > Viridiplantae > Streptophyta > Zygnematophyceae > Desmidiales > Peniaceae > Penium > Penium margaritaceum. The sequence goes on along the minus strand of SZWC01001996.1, from coordinate 231,933 downwards.
GCTATCAACTAGAAAGCACAAAGACCTTCAGTACGTAGTGACACGGCGTGGCAACCATGTACAGTGGCAAACCAAAGTAGGCATATGCCACTAACGATGACCAAACGAGTTTCATAGTGTGTCGTCAACGTTTAAACTCATAACACGAGTCAGGAAATGTCACAAGGGGAAACAATAGGTTGGGAACACTAGTTATCAACTAGCAGGTACAAAGACTTTTGACAAGTAGAGCCACGGTGTGGCTAGCATGCACAATAACCAACCAAAGGATGCATACGTCACTGACTTTGACCAAAGAAATCCTCTATGTGTGGTCAACATTTACAACTCATAACACGAGTCACAAATGGTCAGAGGGAGAGACAATGGTTTGGGAACCCTATGTATTGACTAGAAAGGACAAAGAACTTTAAAACGTAGTGGCACGGTGTGGCTACTATGCACACCGAACAACCAAACTAGGCATATGTCACTGACCATGACCAAAGAATTTCAGTATGGGTTGTCAACGTTCACAACCCATAACACGAATCACAAATGGTCAGATGGGGAAACAATGGTTTTGGAATATTAGTTTTCAACTAGTAAGTACAACAACCTTGAATGAGTAGCAGCACGGTGTGGATACCATGCACAATGACCGACCAAAGTAGGCGTATATACTGCCTTTGACCAAAGAAATCCGCTGTGTGTGTTCAACGTTGACAACTCATGATACGAGTCACAAATGGTCAAAGGGGGAAACAATGGTTTGGGAACACCACGTATCAACTAGTAAGCACAAGGACATTCAATAAGTAGTGGCACGGCGTGGCTACCATGTACAATGACCAACCAAAGTACGCATGTGTCACTGACCATGACCAAGGAATGTCATTATGTGTGGTCAACGTTGACAACTCAGAACACGAGTCACAAATGGTCAGAGGGGGAAACAATGGTTTGTGAATACTAGTTATGGACTAGCAAGTGCAAAGACATTCAATATGTAGTGGGACAGTTTGGCTACCATGCACAGTGACCAACCAATGTATGCATATATCACAGACCATGACCAAAGATTTCACTTCATGTGGTCAACATTGACAACTCATAACACGAGTCACAAATGGTCAGAGGGAGAGACAATGGTTTGAGAACCCTATGCATCGACTAGAAAGGACAAAGAAATTTAATATTCAGTGGCACAATATGGCTACTATGCACACCAAACAACAAAACAAGGCATATGTCACAGACCATGACCAAAGAATTTCAGTATGGTGGGTCAACATTCACAATCCATAACACGAGTCACAAATGGTCAAAGGGGAAAACAATGGTTTCAAAATATTAGTTTTCACCTAGCAAGTACAACGACCTTCAATAAGTAGTAGCACGGTGTGGCTACCATGCACAATGACACACCAAAGTAGGCATATGTACTGCCTTTGACCAAAGAAATCCGCTGTGTGTGGTCAACGTTGACAACTCATAATAGGAGTCACAAATGGTCAGAGGGAGAAACAATGGTTTGGGAACACAAGGTATCAAGTTACAAGCACAAGGACCTTGAGTAAGTAGTGGCACGGTGTGGCTACTATGTACAGTGACCAACCAAAGTAGGCATGTGTCCCTGACCATGACCAAATAATGGCAATATGTGTGGTCAACGTTGACAACTTAAACACGATTCACAAATGGTCAGAGGGGGAAACAATGGTTTGTGAGTACTAGTTATCGATAAGCAAGTACAAAGACCTTCAATATGAAGTGGCACAGCGTGGATACCATGCAAAGTGACCAACCAAAGTATGCATATGTCACAGACCATGACCAACGAAATTTACTTCATATAATCAACGCTGACAACTCACAACAAGAGTCACAGATAGTCAGAGGGGGTAACAATGGGTGGGAACACTGGATATCAATAATAAAGTACAAAGACCTTCAAAACGTAGTGACCCCGAGTCGAAAACATGTCCCATGACAAACCAAAGTAGGCATATGCCATTAACGATGACCAAACGAATTTCACAGTGTGTGGTCAACGTTGAAAAGTCATAAGACGAGTCACAAATCGTTACAGGGGGGAAACAATGGGTTGGGAACACTAGTGATCAACTTGCAAGTACAAAGACCTTCAACAAGTAGTGGCACGGTGTGGCTAGCGGGCACACTGGCCAACCAAAGGATGCATACGTCACTGAGTATGACTAAAGAAGTCCACTATGTGTGGTCAACATTGACAACTAATAACACGAGTCACAAATGGTCAGAGGGAGAGACAATGGTTTGGGAACCCTATGTATCGACTAGAAGGGACAAAGAACTTCAATACGTAGTGGCACGGTGTGGCCACTATGCACACCGAACAACCAACCTAGGCATGTCACTGAGCATGACCAAAGAATTTCAGTATGGGTGGTCAACGTTCACAACCCATAACACGAGTCACAAATGGTCAGAGGGGGAAAAACTGGTTTTGGAGTATTAGTTTTCAACTAGCAAGTACAACTACCTTGAATAAATAGTAGCATGGTGTGGCTACCATGCACAATGACCGGCCAAATTAGGCATATTCACTGCCCTTGACCAAAGAAATCCGCTGTATGTTGTCAACGTTGAAAACTCAGAATACGAGTAACAATTGGTCAGATGGGGAAAAAATGGTTTGGGAACACCAGGTATCAACTAGCAAGCACAAGGACTTTCAATAAGTAGTGGCATGTTGTGGCTACCATGTGTAATGACCAACCAAATAGGCATGTGTCACTGACCATGACCAAAAATGTCACTATGTGTGGTCAACTTTGAAAACTCATAACACGAGTCACAAATGGTCAGAGGGGAGAGCAATGGTTCGTGAATACTAGTTATCGATTAGCAAGTACAAAGACCTTCAATCTGTAGTGGCACCGTGTGGCTGCCATGCATAGTGACCAACCAAAACATGCATACGTCACTGACCATCACCAAACAATTTCACTTCATGTGGTCAATGTTGACAACTCACAACAAGAGTCACACATAGTCTGAGGGGGTAACAATGGTTTGGGAACACCGGCTATCAACTAGAAAGCACAAAGACACTCAGTACGTAGTGACCTGGCATGGAAACCATTAACAGTGACAAACCAAAGTAGGAATATGCCACTAAACATGACCAAAAGAATTTCACAGTGTGTGGTCAACGTTGAAAACTCATAACACGAGTCACAAATGGTCTGAGGGGGAAACAATGGTTTTGGAAGATTAGTCATCAGCTAGCAAGTACAAAGACCTTCAATAAGTAGTAGCACCGTGTGGCTACCATGCACAATGACTGACCAAAATACGCATATGTAATGCCTTTGACCAAAGAAATCCGCTGTGTGTGGTCAACGTTGACAACTCGTAATACGAGTCGCAAATGGTTGGAGGGGGAAACAATGGTTTTGGAAGATTAGTCATCAGCTAGCAAGTACAAAGACCTTCAATCTGTAGTGGCACCGTGTGGCTGCCATGCATAGTGACCAACCAAAATATGCATACGTCACTGACCATGACCAAACAATTTCACTTCATGTGGTCAATGTTGACAACTCACAACAAGAGTCACACATAGTCTGAGGGGGTAACAATGGTTTGGGAACACCGGCTATCAACTAGAAAGCACAAAGACACTCAGTACGTAGTGACCTGGCATGGAAACCATTAACAGTGACAAACCAAAGTAGGAATATGCCACTAAACATGACCAAAAGAATTTCACAGTGTGTGGTCAACGTTGAAAACTCATCACACGAGTCACAAATGGTCAGAGGAGGGAAACAATGGGTCGGGAACACTAGGTATCAACTAGCAATTATGAAGAGCTTCAACGAGTAGAGGCACGGTGTGGCTAGCATGCACAGTGACCAACCAAATGATGCATACGTCACTAAATATGACCAAAGAAGTCCACTCTGTTTGGTCAATATTGACAACTCGTGACACGAGTCACAAATGGCCAGAGGGAGAGACAATGGTCTGGGAACCCTATGTATGGACTGGAAAGGACAAAGAACTTCAAAACGTAGTGGCACGATGTGGCTACTATGTACACCGAACAACCAAACTAGGCATATGTCTCTGACCATGACCAAAGAATTTCAGTATGGGTGGACAATGTTCACAACCCATAACACGAGTCACAAATGGTCTGAGGGGGAAACAATGGTTTTGGAAGATTAGTCTTCAGCTAGCAAGTACAAAGACCTTCAATAAGTAGTAGCACCGTGTGGCTACCATGCACAATGACTGACCAAAATACGCATATGTAATGCCTTTGACCAAAGAAATCCGCTGTGTGTGGTCAACGTTGACAACTCGTAATACGAGTCACAAATGGTTGGAGGGGGAAACAATGGTTTTGGACCACCAGGTATCAACTAGTAAGCACAGGGACCTTCAATAAGCAGTGGCACGGTGTGGCTACCATGTACAATGACTAACCAAAGTAGGCACTTGTCACTGACCATGACCAAAGAATGTCACTATGTGCGTTCTACTTTGACGACTCATAACACGAGTCACAAATGGTCAGAGGGGGAAACAATGGATTGTGAATACTAGTTATTGATTAGTAAGTACAAAGACCTTCAATATGTAGTAGCA
>SZWC01001996.1:184579-212507 GCA_023375785.1 Penium margaritaceum | reverse complement strand
CGAACGCTCGCTCCCTTGACAGAGGGATTGAACGCTTCCGGAGCCTTTGGCTTTGGTCTTGGCGGACTCCTTGACCGGGCCGTCCCAACCTGTCCAGCGTTAGTCCCGTCCCGCAGGTCAGCCATCTGCCAATTGAGCCGCTCGTTCTCCAGCTTGAGGGCTCTCAACTGCTCTACGATCTGCTACAGGGCCTGCTCCATGGCTCTAGATAGATTTTAGCTACTGGAGATTCTTCGAAAAAAATTGGCAGCGTTTCGGCAACAATAAAAAAAACTTCCGGCAGCAATTCGGCAGTCCGAGACGAAAATCTGAGGTCTTCGAAGTGCGTGGGAGTCACCCATCGTCTCCCGCGCGCGCATGGTAGGCCGTGTGGACGCTCTGGAAATGTAGAATGTTTTTCCAGAGGTTGGCTTGTGCGTTGGCTTCGAAGTCTGGTCCAGCAATCTCCCTCTTGATCAGCCTCGACATTGTCCGGCGTAGTCCGTGCCTTTGCTCCTTGAAGTTTCGCTAGCTCCAGCAGTGCTGTCGCCCAACGCGTGGCTCTGGCTCTGATACCAGATGTGAGAGTGGGTGCTCTCTGGAGATTTAGCCTTGGTGTGTGAAGAGCACAGTCGCAGCAGAAAGATAGACTTGGAGATTTTAGGAAGCCAGAGCTGGAGAATACAGGTTAACTAGATTGAACTGAGTACAGGGTATTTATACTGATTGGCTGGCTAGCCCAGGCCTCAGCCTACTGCTTTCCTAGCTTGCTACGACAAGCTACTTGCACCTAATGCCTAGTGCGAGAAGTCCCCGGCCGTCGATCGTCGAGGTCAACGGTCGATCTTGTCTTTCGGCGAGCCGCCTCGTTGCTCCCGTATGCCTCCCGGCGGTGGGTGTGGTCACCGTGATGCGCACGCCACCGGGAGTGTTGCGACCGTCGCACGGTCGCAGACATCATTTTGCTGTCGCCGTTGACCGCGGCTGTTGCCGGGAGCTCCCGACGGCGCGCTCCCCTCGGCGGATAGCGTATCCGTTACGCTTTTCACCGAGGGGGCGAAAGCCACCCTCACGTGGCGGTTACGGAACGCCGCGTGGGGGTTGCGTGCGAAACAGCCTCCTAGCGCCGACGTGACCCTCACATCGGCGCTTGCTTGCTTGCTGCTCCTCCTCGCGTCCGTGCATCCCCGCATCCGCACAGTTGCTGTCGAGCGGAGGTGAGCTCGACCGCGAGCCAAATTTCCAAGAAACAAGAATATGGCCCAGATGCCCCCAGATCCCGGGTGAGACCCCGAGTATGCCAGAAAAAAGGGGCACCTCGTTACACTAGGTATCAATTAGCAAGCACAAGGACCTTCAATAAGTAGTGGCATGTTGTGGCTACCATGTACAATGACCAACCAAAGTAGGTATGTGTCACTAACCATGACCAAAGAATGTCACTATGTGTGGTCAACTTTGACAAATCATAACATGAGTCACAAATGGTCAGAGAGGGGAATAATGGTTTGTAAATACTAGTTGCCAATTAGCAAGTACAGAGACCCTTAATGTGTACTGGCACCGTGTGGCTGCCATGCACAGTGACCAACCAAAATATGCATACGTCACTGACCATGACCAAAGAATTTCACTTCATGTGGTCAACGTTGACAACTCACAACAAGAGTCACAGATAGTCAGAGGGGGTAACCATGGTTTGGGAACACTGGCTATCAACTAGAAAGCACAAAGACCTTCGGAATGTAGTGACCCGGCATGGAAACCATGTACACTGACAAACCAAAGTAGGCATATGCCACTAACCATGACCAAAAAAAAATCGCAGTGTGTGGTCGACGTTGAAAACTCATAACACGAGTCACACATGGTCAGAAGGGGGGAAACAATGGGTTGGGAACACTAGTTATCAACTAGGAAGTACAATGACCTTCAACAATTAGCGGCACGGTGTGGCTATTGTGCACAGTGACCAACCAAAGGATGCATATGTCACTGAATATGACCAAAGAAGTCCACTCTGTGTGGTCAATATTGACAACTCGTAACACGAGTCACAATTGGTCACAGGGAGAGACAATGGTCTGAGAACCCTATGCATCGACTAGAATGGACGAAGAACTTCAGTACGTAGTGGCACGATGTGGCTACTATGTACACCGAACAACCAAACTAGGCATATGTCACTGACCATGACCAAAGAATTTTAGTATGGGTGGTCAATGGTCACAACCCATAAAACGAGATACAAATGGTCAGAGGTGGAAACAATGGTTTGGGAACATTAGTCTTCAGCTAGCAAGTACAACGACCTTCAATAAGTACTAGCACCGTGTGGCTACCAAGCACAATGACCGACCAAAGTGAGCATATGTAATGCCTTTGACCAAAGATATCCGCTGTGTGTGGTCAACGCCGACAACTCGTAATACCAGTCACAAATGGTCGGAGGGGGAAACAATGGTTTTGGAACACCAGGTATCAACAAGCAAGCATAGGGACCTTCAATAAGCACTAGCACGGTGTGGCTACCATGTACAATGTCTAACCAAAGTAGGGACGTGTCATTGACCATGACCAAATAATGTCACTGTGTGTGGTCTACTTTGAAAACTCACAACACATGTCACAAATGGTCAGAGGGGGAAACAATGGTTTCTGAATACTAGTCATCGATTAGCAAGTACAAAGACCTTCAATATGTAGTGGCAGAGTGTGGCTAGCATGCACAGTGACCAACCAAAGTATGCATATATCACTTACCATGACCAAAGAATTTAACTTCGTGTGGTCAACGCTGACAACTCACAACAAAAGTCATAGATAGTGAGAGTGGGGTAACAATGGTTTGGGAACACTGCTTATCAACTAGAAAGCAAAAAGACCTTCAGTACATAGTGACCCCGTGTGGCAACCATGTATAGTGACAAACCACAGTAGGCATATGCCACTAACCATGAACAAAAGCATTTCACAGTGTGTGGTCAATGTTGAAAACTCATAACACGCATCACAAGTGGTCAGAGGGGGGAAACAATGGGTTACGAACACTAGTTATCAACCAGCAAGTACAAAGACCTTCAACAAGTAGTGGCATGGTGTGGCTAGCGTGCACAGTGACCAGCCAAAGGATGCAAACGTCACTGACTATGACCAAAGAAGTCCATCATGTGTGGTCAGCATTGACAACTCATAACACAAGTCACAATGGTCAGAGGGAGAGACAATGGTTTGGGAACCCTATGTATTGACTAAAAAGGACATAGAGCTTTAATACGTAGTGGCACGGCGTGGCTACTGTGCACACCGAACAACCAAGCTAGGCATATGTCACTGACCATGACCAAAGAAATTTAGTATGGGTTGTCAATGTTCACAACCCATAACACGAGTCACAAATGGTCAGAGGGGGAAACAATGGCTTTGGAATATTAGTTTTCAACTAGCAAGTACAACGACCTTCAATAAGTCGTAGCACGGTGTGGCTACCATGCACAATGACTGACCAAAGTAGGCATATGTACTGCCTTTGACCAAAGAAATCTGCTGTGTGTGGTCAAATTTGACAACTCATAATACGATTCACAAATGGTCAAAGGGGGAAACAATGGTTTGGGACGGCCAGGTATCAACTTGCAAGCACACAGACCTTGAATAAATAGTGGCACGGTGTGGCTACCATGTACAGTGACCAACCAAAGTAGGCTCGGTCACTGACGATGACCAAAGAATGGCAATATGTGTGGTCAACTTTGACTACTCATAATACGAGTCACAAATGGTCAGAGGGGGAAACAATGGTTTGTGAATAGTAGTTATCGCTTAGAAAGTACAAAGACCTTCAGTGTGTAGTGGCATAGCGTGACTACCATGCCCACTGACCAACCAAAGTATTAATATACCACTGACCAGGACCAATAAATTTCACTTCATGTGGTCAACGTTAAAAACTCACAACAAGAGTCTTAGATTGTCAGAGAGGGTAACAATGGTTTTGGGAAGACTGGCTATCAACTACAAAGCACCTAGACTCTCAGTACGTAGTGACCCGGCGTGGCAACCATGTACAGTGACAAACCAAAGTAGGCATATGCCACTAACAATGACCAAAAGAATTTCACAGTGTGTGGTCAACATTGAAAACTCATAACACGAGACACAAATGGTTAGTGGGGGGAAACAATGGATTGGGAACACTAGTTATCAACTAGCAAGTACAACGACTTTCAACAAATTGTGGCATGGTGTGGCTAGCGTGCACAATGACCAATCAAAGGATGCATACAATGACCAAAGAAGTCCACTATGAGTGGTCAACATTGCCAACTCATAACACGAGTCACAAATTGTCAGAGGGAGAGACAATGGTTTGGGAACCCTATGTATTGACTAGAAAGGACAAAGAACTACAATAAGTACTGGCACGGTGTGGCTACTATGCACACCGAACAACCAAACTAGGCATATGTCACTGACCATGACCAAAGAATTTCAGTATGGGTGGTCAACGTTCACAACCCATAACACAAGTCACAAATGGTCAGAGGGGGGAAATAATGGATTCAGAATATTAGCTTTCAACTAGCAAGTACAATGACCTTCAATAAGTAGTAGCACTGCTTGGCTACCATGCACAATGACCGAGCAAAGTAGGCATATGTACTGCCTTTGACCAAAGAAATCCGCTGTACGTGGTCAACGTTGACAACTCATAATACGAGTCACAAATGGTCAGGGGGGATATTATGGTTTGGGAACACCAGGTATCAACTAGCAAGCACAAGGACCTTTAATAAGTTGTGGCACGGTGTGGCTACCATGTACATTGACCAACCAAAGTAGGCATGTGTCACTGACCATGACCAAAGAATGGCAATATGTGTGGTCAACTTTGACAACTCATAACACGATTCACAAATGGTCGGAGGGGGGAACAATGGTTTGTGAATACTTGTTATCAATCAGCAAGTACAAAGACCTTCAATATGTAGTGGCATAGCATGGCTACAATTCAAAGTGACCAACCAAGTTATGCATATGTCATAGACCATGACCAACGAATTCTACTTCATGTGGTCAACGTTGACAACTCACAACAAGAGTCACAGATAGCTAGAGGGGGTAACAATGGTTTGGAACACTGGCTATCAACTAGAAAGCACAAAGACCTTCAGTACGTAGTGACCCCGAGTGGAAAACATGTCATGACAAACCAAAGAAGGCATATGCCACTAACAATGACCAAACAAATTTCACAGTGTGTGGTCAACGTTGAAAAGTCATAACACGAGTCACAAATGGTCAGAGGGGGGAAACAATGGGTTGGGAACACTAGTGATCAACTTGCAAGTACAAAGACCTTCAACAAGTAGTGGCACGGTGTGGCTAGCGGGCACAGTGACCGACCAAAGGATGCATACGTCACTGACTATGGCTAAAGAAGTCCACTATGTGTAGTCAACATTGAAAACGCATAACACGAGTCACTAACGGTCAGAGGGAGAGACAATGGTTTGGGAACCCTATGTTTTAACTAGAAGGGACAAAGAACTTCAATACGTAGTGGCACGGTGTGGCTACAATCCACACCAAACAACCAAACCAGGCATATGTCACTGATCATGACCAAAGAATTTCATTATGGGTGGTCAACGTTCACAACCCATAACACGAGTCACAAATGGTCAGAGGGGGAAACAATGGTTTCGGAACATTAGTTTTCCACTAGCAAGTACAACGACCTTCAATAAGTAGTAGCACGGTGTGGCTACCATGCACAATGACCGACCAAAGTAGGCATATGTACTGCCTTTGACCAAAGAAATCCGCTGTACGTGGTCAACGGTTAAACCTCATAATACGAGTCTCAAATGGTCAGAGGGGGAAGTTATTGTTTAGGAACACCAGGTATCAACCAGCAAGCACAAGGACCTTTAATAAGTAGTGGCACAGTGTGGCTGCCATGTACAGTGACCAACCAAAGTAAGCATGTGTCACTAACCATGACCAAATAATGGCAATATGTGTGGTCAACTTTGACAACTCATAACACGATTCACTAATGGTCAGAGGGGGAAACAATGGTTTGTGAATACTAGTTATCGATTAGCAAGTACAAAGACCTTCAATATGTAGTGGCACAGCGTGGCTACCATGCAAAGTGACCAACCAAAGTATGGATATGTCACAGACCATGACCAAATAAGTTCACTTCATGTGGTCAACGTTGACAACTCACAACAAGAGTCACAGATAGTCAGAGGGGGTAATAATGGTTGGGAACACTGGCTATCAACTAGAAAGCATAAAGCCCTTCAGTATGTAGTGACACGGCGTGGCAACCATGTACAGTGGCAAACCAAAGTAGGCATATGCCACTAACGATTACCAAACGTGTTTCATAGTGTGTCGTCAACGTTTAAACTCATAACACGAGTCACAAGGGGAAACAATAGGTTGGGAACACTAGTTATCAACTAGCAAGTACAAAGACTTTCGACAAGTAGAGGCAAGGTGTGGCTAGCATGCACACTGACCAACCAAAGGATGCATACGCCACTGACTTTGACCAAAGAAATCATCTATGTGTGATCAACATTTACAACTCATAACACGATTCACAAATGGTCAGAGGGAGAGACAATGGTTTGGGAACCCTATGTATTGACTTGAAAGGACAAAGAACTTTAAAACGTAATGGCACGGCGTGGCTAGTATGCGCACTGAACAACCAAACTAGGCATATGTCACTGACCATGACCAAAGAATTTCAGTATGGGTGGTCAACGTTCACAACCCATAACACGAGTCACATATGGTCACAGGGGGAAACAATGGTTTTAGAATACTAGTTTTCAACTAGTAAATACAACAACCTGGAATGAGTAGTAGCACAGTGTGGATACCATGCACACTGACCGACCAAAGTAGGCATATGTACTGCCTTTGACCAAAGAAATCCGCTGTGTGTGGTCAACGTTGACAACTCATAATACGTGTCACAAATGGTCAGAGGGGGAAACAATGGTTTGGGAACACCAGGTATCAACTTGCAAGCACAAGGACCTTGAATAAGTAGTGGCACGGTGTGGCTACCATGTACAGTGACCAACCAAAGTAGGCATGTGTCACTGATCATGACCAAATAATGGCAATATGTGTGGTCAACGTTGACAACTCATAACACACTTCACAAATGGTCAGAGGCGGAAACAGTGGTTTGTGAATACTAGTTATGGATTAGCAAGTACAAAGACCTTCAATATGTAGTGTCACAGCGTGGCTACCATGCAAAGTGACCAACCAAAGTATGCATATGTCACAGACCAGGACCAACAAATTCTACTTCCTGTGGTCACCGCTGACAACTCACAACAAGAGTCACACATAGTTAGAGGGGGTAACAATGGTTGGGAATACTGGCTATCAACGAGACAGCACAAAGACCTTCAGTACGTAGTGACCCCGAGTGGAAAACATGTCCCATGACAAACCAAATTAGGCATATGCCACTGACAATGATCATACTAATTTCACAGTGTGTGGTCAACGTTGCAAAGTCATAACACGAGTCACAATTCGTTAGAGGGGGGAAACAATGGGTTGGGAACACAAGTGATCAACTAGCAAGTACAAAGACCTTCAACAAGTAGTGGCACAGTGTGGCTAGCGGGCACATTGACCAACCAAAGGATGCATACGTCACTGACTATGACTAAAGAAGTCCACTATGTGTGGTCAACATTGACAGCTAATAACACGAGTCACAAATGGTCAGCGGGAGAGACAATGGTTTGGGAACCCTATGTATCGACTACAAGGGACAAAGAACTTCAATATGTAGTGGCACGGTTTGGCTAGTATGCACGCCGAACAACCAAACTAGGCATGTCACTGACCATGACCAAAGAATTTCAGTATCGGTGGTCAATGTTCACAACCCATAACACGAGTCACAAATGTTCATAGGGGGAAAAATGGTTTTAAAGTACTAGTTTTGAACTAGAAAGTACAAAGACCTTGAATGAATAGTAGCATGGTGTGGCTACCATGCATTATAACCGGCCAAATTAGGCATATGTACTGCCCTTGACCATAGAAATCCGCTGTATGTGGTCAATGTTGAAATCTCATAATACGAGTGACAATTGGTCAGAGGGGGAAACAATGGTTTGGGAACACCAGGTATCAACTAGCAAGCACAAGGACTTTCAATAAGTAGTGGCATGGTGTGGCTACCATGTGCAATGACCAACCAAAGTAGGCATGTGTCACTGACCATGACCAAAAAATGTCACTTTGTGTGGTCAACTTTGACAACTCATAACACGAGTCACAAATGGTCAGAGGGGGGAACAATGGTTTGTGAATACTAGTTATCGACTAGCAAGTACAAAGACCTTCAATGTGTGGAGGCACCGTGTGGCTGCCATGCACAGTGACCAACCAAACCATGCATACGTCACTGACCATGACCAAACAATTTCACTTCATGTGGTCAATGTCGACAATTCACAACAAGAGTCACAGATAGTCTGAGGGGGTAACAATGGTTTGGGAACACCGGCTATCAACTAGAAAGCACAAAGACACTCAGTACGTAGTGACCTGGCATGGAAACCATGCACAGTGACAAACCAAAGTAGGCATATACCACTACCCATGACCAAAAGAATTTCACAGCGTGTGGTCAATGTTGAAAACTCGTAACACGAGTCACAAATGGTCAGAGGGGGGAAACAATGGGTTGGGAACACTAGTTATCAACTAGCAAGTCTAAAGACCTTCAACAAGTAGAGGCACAGTGTGGCTAGCGCGCACAGTGACCAACCAAATGATGCATACGTCACTAAATATGATTAAAGAAATCCACTCTGTGTGGTCAATATTGACAACTCGTAACACGAGTAACAAATGGCCAGAGGGAGAGACAATGGTCTGGGAACCCTATGTATCGACTAGAAAGGACAAAGAACTTCAATACGTAATGGCACGATGTGGCTACTCTGTACACCGAACAACCAAACTAGGCATATGTCACTTACCATGACCAAAGAAGTTCAGTATGGGTGGACAATGTTCACAACCCATAAAACGAGTCACAAATAATCAGAGGGGGAAACAATGGTTCTGGAATGTTAGTTTTCAGCTAGCAAGGACAACGAACTTCAATAAGTAGTGGCACGGAGTGGCTACCATGCACAATGACCGACCAAAGGAGTCATATATATTGCCTTTGACCAAAGAAATCCGCTCTGTGTGGTCAACGTTGACAACTGGTAATACGAGTCACAAATGGTCGGAGGGGGAAACAATGGTTTTGGACCACCAGGTATCATCAAGCAAGCACAGGGACCTTCAATAAGCAGTGGCACGGTGTGGCTACCATGTACAATGACTAACCAAAGTAGGCACTTGTCACTGACCATGACCAAAGAATGTCACTATGTTCGTTCTACTTTGACGACTCATAACACGAGTCACAAATGGTCAGAGGGAGAAACAATGGTTTGTGAATACTAGTTATTGATTAGTAAGTACATAGACCTTTAATATGTAGTAGCATAGTGTGGCTACCATGCACAGTGACCAACCAAAGTATGCATATGTCACTGACCATGACCAAAGAATTTCACTTCATGTGATCAACGCTGACAACTCACAACAAGAGTCACAGATAGTCAGAGGGGGAAACAATGGTTTGTGAACACTGGCTATCAACTACAAAAGTAGAAAAACCTTCAGTACGTAGTGACCCGGCGAGGGAACCATGTACAGTGACAAACCAAAGTAGGCATATGCCACTACCCATAACCAAAAGAATTTCAAAGTGTGTGGTCAACGTTGAAAACTCATAACACGAGTCACGACTGGTTAGAGGGGGGAAACAATGGGTTGGGAACACACGTCCGCCTATGTCGGCCGCCACCAAGCTGGAGACCTCGACACGGGGAGCAAGACGCGTCCAACGGGCACCAATTGTCGTGGTGTTGTGCGGAGGGCCAGACGGCGTGGTGGCATGTTATGCCACATGTGGGTGACGTGCGCAGCGGAAGTCGTGGACCTTGCCATGGTCTCGGGAGGAGGACGACACACCGGGTCCGCAGTCATCACGCGCCAGGGTCAGACGCTCCAAAACGGAGGAGCGCGGTCGGCCGTCATCGAGGACGGCTGGGTGGCATGCGGGAGGCATGCCCGATCTCCACAATTGACCTAGCTGGAGTAGAGAGGCGTAGCTTGCGTTGGAAAGCTGGCCGGAGGAAGCTGCGGGACAAGCTGCTGGTAGCGCCAGAGGAAGCGACCCGCAAGCTGCCGGAGGAAGCTACCACAAGATGGCTGCCGTTGAATTACTCCCAAGGGGTACAAGGTGGAGAAATGCAACAAAATGGAGGGTGGTACTCGTCCTTATCCACAAGGAAGTGGTAGGTGGGGCCTTTGGGGTCGCCACAACCTTGCTCACGGTGGAGAGAAGGAGAGCGCAAGGTGCTACTGCAAGGGGGAGGCGCACGCAAAATAGCGAGGGCGGCCTCAACTTGCCAAACTCCATGATTGGCAGGAGACACGTCGGCTTTGGGCGCAACGCATCATGGCCATGGACAAAGTGGAGTAATGCTGGATCAACGGCACAAGTGGCACTGACACGTGGCCAGTTCAAAAGGGAGCTCGCAGAACACACATCGGTGTTAAGCCAAGAGTGCGCACATGTGCAACAGATTGCAGCATCGTAGCAGTAACACCACAAGAGGGCGCTGACATCAGCCGGCGCAAAACTCAACCCAGGAAGCTGCGAATGTCCGCACGCGTCGTCGGCCGGGAGGGCTGGACCGGACGCACGGTGGAACAAAATGCGCAGCAGAACGTGGCCAGGCTCAACAACCCCAAATAGGCAGCAGCTGGTCGAGCCGCCACAACACCAAGTTTGGTGGAGCAAAACAGCTACTGTGGCGGCCAGGCGCAGCTTGCGTGTCAAACAGGGGGAGCTAGCACCATGCTTCAAAAGAGAAGGCATTTCCTGGTGCAAGTCAACAACAAGAACAATGAACAACAAAATCACACCACAAAAGGTGGTTCGGGCGTCTTCATGGTGTACTAGAGCTGGAGTGCGACACGGCAGTGCTGACGGGAGGTCGGCACGTGCGCGCCAAGTCCAAGCAGCAGATATACACTCAATGGAGAGAAGGCGCCACCAGGTCGAGCAACAGCAACACCAAGTGATGCACGCGCTTGTAGCAGCAAAGAGAAGTCAGCTACGCCAACAGGCGAGGAAGTAGTCCACTACGGGTGGATGTGACAAGGCTCACGCTGGGTCCAAGCGGGGACGTACCAAGGGTGTTGCAGAATGCAAGATGACCTGGATGGAGCAAAAACGGCTCCAATGGCAGCGGATGAAGCAGCAGCAGTGGCACTGTTAATGGCTTCCGCTGGAATGGAAGGTTAGCTGAAGGCGAGCGCTTCCAACGCCTCAAAACAAAAGAGGCGGGTTGAATCGGCAAGCATCGGCAACAAGGGAGCAGCAGCCGCCAAGTCGCCAAGAAGCAGACGGGTGGCAAAATGGGCCACGCCATGCAGCAAGTTAGTTGCAAATGCTGAGGGACCATGAGTGGTGGCAAGTGCAAGTGGACACACCAGGCCACCTCGGCCAGTGGTCGCACTAGCACAAGGCTCAGTGGGTGCAGGATGCGAGAGCTGTCAACAATATGGTGAAGACTCAAAACGCAAAAGCAAAGCTAAGGAGGGATGCACCATGCGGCAGGCAAGCCTGACGTCCGAGAGCACAACGGATAGGTGGCTAAAGGAGCCGCGGTCTCCATGGTGCGGGTCGGCACGGGACGGAAGCAGCCGCAAACTCCAACTGCAACAAGGCAAGGTGGCAGTGGTATGAGGCCATGCGCACGCTCGCGGAGCAGCCGGGAGCAATGCAAGCTATGTCCACAGGGGGCATAGTTGCAGCGGTGCAAGAGCACCACGATCCTGCTGGAGGAAGCTACTAGAGAAGGCTGCTGGTTTATGCCAGAGGAAGCTTCCAGGGAAGCTGCCAGGGGATCTGCAGCAGAGCTTCAGCAGCAGCAGCATCGACATGAGCGTTAGGAACACTCCACACCAGGGGGAGTGGTTCCCGCTCCTTGACTACAAGGAGCCGGCGGACGCAGAGGTCGAAGATGCGACGTCGGAGCGCGGCGGTGCAGCAGGTGCAGCTGCCGACGCGGAGGACTTCGACGACATAGAATATGGGCTGAAGATCCGGCGGAAGATCCGTCAGAGGAGGCGCTACAAGTGCCGAAGCATGGACTCCTGGTGGAGTTCGCGTCGAGCGTCAGAGAAAATTACTTCGGACGCGCCGCCCGTCCGGTCGATGATTCGCCGGAGCGGGAGAGACCCTCGGGGAGCCGTCCGGTTGATGATTTGCCGGAGCGGGCAGAGTCGGAAGGATCGCAGCAGAGCGACGAGACGCCGCCAAGACTGCCGCGCCGCACCGGGAGGCAGCGGAGAGCGGGAAAGCCTTTCGACGCAGGCACCGGTGGATGGATCGGCATGACGCGCTGCATGCTGGCTATGTCAACGGAACCGACGTCCGTGCAAGAGGCGGTTGCGCGGCCCGAGGGAGAGCAATGGGATGCCGCCGTGAAGTCAGCGTTGGCATCCATTGCGTAAAAAAAAGAAGAATGGACATGACTGAAAAGGCGCAGTGGTGCTACAGGATCGTAGCACGCACAACAAGCTTGCGGATTACTTGACCAAAGCGCAACCCGCGGACCGGCACGTGAGTGTGGCCGCGCTTGGGAAGACCAGCTATGATGGGCTGGAGGGCGCATCGGAAAATGAGTGAGAGCAAGCATGAGCAGCGGGCATGGCAGGTGCAAGGGGGAGAATGTTGAAAAATTGCCCCTCCACATGCCCAAGTGCGGCGCCGAGAGGCGCTGACGAGCCGCCAGAAAATGGAAACTCCACTCCGACGGATCTAGCAACTCGACAATTGCTCGGATCCTAAAATGGAGGACTGCCCCTTAAAGTTGACAAGTCGCTAAATCCGGTGGAAGTTGTTTCGCCGGAATCGGACAAGTATCAAGGGAGATATTGCCTCCCAAAGTTGGGGTATGCGCAGAAGCTCTGGGAGCCGGCTGCGACTCGAAATCCGGTCGATAATCGACCGGACCGAGTAACAAAAATACCATCTGGAGATAATGCTCCGATAGGCCTGCCGAGGCGTCCGGTGGATGATCCACCTGATCCGGCGGATCATCCACCGGATCCAGTAGTGCAGGTTGTTACTGAGGGACTTAGCCAAAAACCTGGCTCGGCGTCCAAAACTCAGTAGTACGTTTTGTTACTCGGGGACTTGGTCAAAAATCTGACTGCACGTCCGCGGACAGGTTTCGAACCTCGTCACACCCCATCACCAAACTCGACCCAAAAGTGGGCAGGGTGCGTGGAAACAGTCTGGTGCGTTGGAGAGCTCATGAATAGCCCTATAAATGTTCTGATCATGTCCATATGCAAAATATAACGCAAAATGGCGTTATCCTCCTCGCAAGACTGACTGTCTCAAATCCACTCCCACATAGCGTGAGGCAACCAGAAAGCTCACGCTTCATCTCCAAACTTGCCAAAACAAGCCGTGCAAATGCTAGACGGCCAGAGCCACACTCTGGTACAACTCCGGCACAACTCTGGTATGACTATGGCACAACTCTACCACAACTCTGGCACAACTCTGCCACAACTCTGCCACAAACCTGGCAAAACTGTCCCACAACTCTGGCAAAACTCTGGCACAGCTCTGGCACTGCTCTGGCACAACTCTCGCACAACTGTGGCATAACTCTGGCACAACTCGAGCACAACTCTGGCACAACTCTGGCACAAATCTGGCACAACTCTGGCACAACTCTGGCACAACTATGTTACAACACAGGCACAATTCCGGCACAACTCTGGCACACCTCTGGCACAACTCTAGCACAACTCTGGCACAACTCTGGCAGAATTCCGGCACAACTCTGGCACAACTCTGGCACAACCTTGGCATAGCTCTGGCAGAACTCTGGCACAACTCTGGTACAACTATGCACAGCTCTGGCATGACACTCGCACAACTCTGGTACTACTCTGCTACAACTCTGGCACAACTCTGGCATAACTCTCGGACAACTCTGGCACAACTCTGGCACAACTCTGGCAAAACTCTGGCACAACTCTGGCACAACTCTGGCAAAACTCTGGCACAACTGTGGTACAATCTGGCACATCTCTGCAAGAACGCTGGCACAACTCTGGCACAAATCTGGCAGAACTTTGGCACAACTCTGGAACAACCGTGGCATAACTCTGGCACAACTCTGCCATAACTCTAGCACAACTCTGGCACAACTTTGACGCAACTTTGGCACAACTCTGGCACAACTCTGTTCAAACTCTGGCACAACTCTGGCACAACTCTGGCACGACTTTGGCACAACTCTGGCACAACTCTAGCACAACCCTGGCACAAATCTGGCACAATTCTGTAACAACTCTGGCACAAATCTGGCGCAACTCTGGTACAACTCTGGCACAAATCTAGCACAACTCTGGGAAACCTCTGGCAAACCTCTGGCAAAACTCTAGCACAACTCTGGCACAACTCTGGCACAAACTTGGCACAACTCTGGCACAATCTGGTACAACTCTGGAAGAACTCTGGCACAACTCTGGCAAAACTCTGGCACATCTCTAGAACAACTCTGGCACGACTCTGGCACTACTCTGGCACAACTCTGGCACAGCTCTGGCACAACTCTAAAACAACTTTGGCACAAAACTGGCACAACTCTGGCACAACTCTGGCACAAATCTGCCACAAATATGGAACACCTTTGGCACAACTCTGGCAAAGCTCTGGCACAACTCTGGCATAACTCTGGCACAACTCTGGCACAACTCTGGCACAACTCTGGCAAAATTCTGGCAAAACTGTGGCAAACATCTAGCACAAATCTGGCACAACTCTGGCACAACCCTGGCACAACTCTGGCAAAACTCTGGCACAACTCTGGCACAACTCTGGCACAAGTCTGGTACAACTGTGGCACAACTCTGCCACAATTCTGCAATAACTCTGGCAAACGTCTGGCACAACTCTGGCACAACTCTCGCACAACTCTGGCATGACTTTGGCACAACTCTGGCATACGTCTGGCACACCTCTGGCACAACTCTGGCACAAGTCTGGTACAACTGTGGCACAACTCTGCCACAATTCTGCAATAACTCTGGCAAACGTCTGGCACAACTCTGGCACAACTCTCGCACAACTCTGGCATGACTTTGGCACAACTCTGGCATACGTCTGGCACACCTCTGGCACAACTCTGGCACAAGTCTGGTACAACTGTGGCACAACTCTGCCACAATTCTGCAATAACTCTGGCAAACGTCTGGCACAACTCTGGCACAACTCTCGCACAACTCTGGCATGACTTTGGCACAACTCTGGCATACGTCTGGCACACCTCTGGCACAACTCTGGCACAAGTCTGGTACAACTGTGGCACAACTCTGCCACAATTCTGCAATAACTCTGGCAAACGTCTGGCACAACTCTGGCACAACTCTGGCACAAGTCTGGCACAACTCTGGCACAACTCTGCCACAACCCTGGCACAACTCTGGCACAACTCTGGTACAACTCTGGCACAAATCTGGCACAACTCTGCCACAACTCTACCACAACCATGTCACAACTCTGGCACAATTCTGGCAGATCTCTGGCAGAACTCTGGCACAACCGTGGCACAACTCTGGCACAACTCTGGCACAACTCTGGCACAGCTCTGGTACAACTCTGGCACAACTCTGGCACAACTCTGGCACAACCCTCGCACAACACTGGCACACCTTTGGCACAATTCTGGCAGAACTATGGCACAAATCTGGTACAACTCTTGCACAGCTCTGACATGACTCTCGCACAATTCTGGCACAACTCTGGTACAACTCTGGAACAACTCTGGCATGACTATGGCACAACTCTGGCATACCTCTTGCACAACTCTGGCACAACTCTGCCACAACTCTCCCACAAAGGTGGCACAATTCTCGCACAACTCTGGAACAACACTGGCACAACTCTGGCACAACTCTGGCACAGCTCTGGCACAACTCTGGCACAACTCTGGCATAACTCTGGCACAACTCTGGCACAACTCTGGCACAACTCTGGCACAACTCGGGCACAACTCTGGCACGACTCTGGCACAACTCTGGCACAACTCTGGCACAACCTTGGCACAGCTCTGGCAGAACTCTGGCACAACTCTGGTACAACTCTTACACAGCTCTGGCATGACTCTCGCACAACTCTAGTACAACTCTGGTACAACTCGGCACAACTCTGGCATGACTCTGGCACACCTCTGGCACAACTCTGGCACAACACTGGCAAGACTCTGGCACAACTCTGGCACAACTCTGGCAAAACTCTGGCATAACTGTGGCATAATCTGGCACTTCTCTGGAAGAACGCTAGCACAACTCTGGCACAGATCTGGCACAACTTTGGCACAACTCTGGAACAACCGTGGCAGAACTCTGGCACAACTCCGCCATATCTATAGCACAACTCTGGCACAACTTTGACACAACTTTGGCACAACTCTGGAACAAGTCTGGTAAAACTCTGGCACAACTCTGGCCCAATTCTGGTACGACTCTGGCACAACTCTGGCACAACTTTGGCACAACTCTGGCACAACTCTGGCAGAATTCTGGCACAACTCTGGCACAACTCTGGCGCAACTCTGGCACAACTCTGGCACAAATCTGGCACAACTCTGGGAAACCTCTGGCAAAACTCTGGCAAAACTCTAGCACAACTCTGGCACAAACTTGGCACAACTCTGGCACAATCTGGTACAACTCTGGAAGAACTCTGGCACATCTCTGGCACAACTCTGGCACAACTCTGGCACGACTCTGGCACAACTCTGGCACAACTCTGGTATAACCCTGGCACAACTCTGGCACAACTCTGGCACAACTCTAGAACAACATTGGCACATTTCTGGCACAACTCTGGCACAACTCTGGTATAACCCTGGCACAACTCTGGCACAACTCTGGCACAACTCTAGAACAACATTGGCACATTTCTGGCACAACTCTGGCACAACTCTGGCACATCTCTGGCAACAATCTGGCACAACTATGGCACAACTTTGGCACAACTCTGGCAGAACCCTGGCACAACTCTGACACAACTCTGGCACAGCTCTGGCACGACTCTGGCACAATTCAGGCACAATCTGGGATAACTCTGGCACAGCTATGGAACAACTCTGGAAAAACTCTGGCACAACTCTGGCACAACTCTTGCACAACTCTGGCAAAACTCTGGCAATACTCTGGCAAAACTCTAGCACAAATCTGGAACAACTCGGGCACAACTCTGGCACAACTCCGGCACAACTCTGGCACGACTCTGGCACAACTCTGATACAAGTTTGGCACAACTGTGGCACAACTCTGGCACATTTCTGGCTTAACTCTGGAACATCCCTGGCACAACTTTGGAACAACTCTGGCATGACTATGGCACAACTCTGGCAAAACTCTGGCACAACTCTGGCACAACTGTAGCACAGCTCTGGCACGACTCTGGCAAAACTCTGGCACAACTCTGGCACAACTCTGGCAAAACTCTGGCACAAATCTGGTACAAATCTTGCACAGCTCTGGCATGACTCTCGCACAACTCCGGCACACCTCTGGTACAACTCTGGCACAACTCTGGCATGACTCTGGCAACTCTGGCACAAGACCAACTCTAGAACAACATTGGCACATTGCACAACTCTGGCACGACTCTGGCAAAACTCTGGCACAAATCTGGTACAAATCTTGCACAGCTCTGGCATGACTCTCGCACAACTCCGGCACACCTCTGGTACAACTCTGGCACAACTCTGGCATGACTCTGGCACAACTCTGGCACAACTCTGGCAAAACTCAGGCATATCTCTGGCACAAGTCTGGCACAACTCTGGCACAACTCTGGCACAACTCTGGAAAAATGCTGGCAAAACTCTGGCACAAATCTGACATGATTTTGGCACAACTCTGGCACAACTATGGTAAAACGTTGGCACAAATCTGGCACAACTCTGGCACAACTCTGGTCCAACACTGGTAATACTCTGGCACACCTCTGGCACAACTCTTGCACAACTCTGGCACAGCTCTGGCACATCTCTGGCGCAACTCTGGCACAACGCTGGCACAAATCTGGCACAGCTCTGGCAAAACTCAGGCAAAACTCTGGCAAAACTCTGGCAAAACTCTGGGAAAACTCTAGCACAAGTCTGGCACAACTCTGACAGAAATTTGGCACAACTCTCGCAGAATCTGCTACAAGTCTTAAAGAACTCTGACACAACTCTGGCACAACTTTTGAAAAACACTGGCACAACTCTGGCACATCTCTGGCACAACTCTGGTACAACTCTGGCACAACTCTGGCACAACTCTGGCACAACTATGGAGCAAATTTGGCAAAACTCTGGCACGACTCTGACACATCTCTGGCACAAATCTGGCACAACTCTGGAACAACTTTGGCACAACTCTGGCAGAACTCTGGCACAACTCTGGGACAACTCTGGCACAGCTCTGGCACGACTCTGCCACAACTCTGGCACAATCTGGCACAACACTGGCAGAGCTCTGGCACAACTCTGGCACAACTCTGGTAAAACTCTGGCAGAACTGTGGAAAACCTCTAGCAGAAGTCTGGCATAACTCTGGCACAACTCTGGCACAACTCTGGCACAACTCTGGCACAACTCCGGCACAAATCTGGCACACCTCTGCCACAAATCTACCACAACTATGTCACAAATCTGGCACAATTCTGGCAGAACTCTGGCAGAACTCTGGCTCAACCGTGACACAACTCTGGCACAACTCTGGCACAGCTGTGGCACAACTCTGGCAGAACTCTCGCACAACTCTGGCACAACTCTGGCACACCCCTCCCACAACACTGGCACAACTTTGGCACAACTCTGGCAGAACTATGGCACAAATCTGGTACAACTCTTCCACAGCTCTGACATGACTCTCGCACAATTGTGGCACAACTCTGGTACAACTCTAGAACAACTCTGGCATGACTATGGCACAACTCTGGCATACCTCTGGCGCAACTCTGGCACAACTCTACCACAGCTCTGCCACAAAGGTGGCACAACTCTCGCACAACTCTGGAACAACACTGGCACAACTCTGGCACAACTCTGGCACAACTCTGGCATAACTCTGGCACAACTCTAGCACGACTCTGGCACAACTCTGGCACAAATCTGGCACAACTCTGGCACAACTGTGGCACAACTATGTTACAACGCTGGCACAGTTTTGGCACAACTCTTGCACAACTCTGGCACAACCCTAGCAGAACTCTGGCACAACTCTGGCACAACTCTTGCACAACTCTGGCACGACTCTGGTACAACTCTGGCACAACTCTGGCTAAACCTTGGCACAGCTCTGGCAGAACTCTGGCACAACTCTGGTACAACTCTTGCACAGCTCTGGCATGACTCTTGCACAACTCTGGTACAACTCTGGTACAACTCGGCACTGTCAGGTTGAGATCCGCGAGGTGCGTTCCTGACGTTCGTCTGATCACCTCTAGTGATTCACGTCTACTTTTTTTTTGGGCGAATCTGAGACTGAGCGTGAGCTTTTTGGTCGTCTCACGCTATGTGAGAAGGAATTTAGAGACAGTCAGTTTGCGAAGGGAATAACGTCGTTTTGCGTTAGTTTCTGAACATGGACATGATCACAACATTTATAGGGTTAGTCATGTGCGGTCCAACGCACCAAACCGTGCGCGATTTGGCCAAGCATAGCTCAAGTTATGCTTGCCGAAGCGCAGGTCTCACCCACCACAGAAGTCTGATGCCGCCACTCGCCGTGGCGCCTTCATTCACGTGCGAAGCGCCTTTCCCAAGGCGCATGTCCCATTGCACATGGTGTATGGGTCCCCTGCACTGTTTCCATGCACTCTACCCACTTTCGGGTCGTGTTTGGTGATGGGGTGTGACAAGGTTCGAAACATGTCCGCGGACCTGCAGTCAGAATTTTGACCAAGTCCCCGAGTAACAAAACGTACTTCTGAGTTTCGGACGTCGAGCCAGGATTTTGGCCAAGTCCCTCAGTAACAACCTGCACTACTGGATCCGGTGGATGATCCGCCGGATCAGGTGGATCATCCACCGGACGCCTCGGCAGGCCTATCGGAGCATTTTCTCCACATGGTGTTTTTGTTACTCGGTCCGGTCGATTATCGACCGGATTTCGAGNGACGAGGTTCGAAACCTGTCCGCGGACCTGCAGTCAGAATTTTGACTAAGTCCCCGAGTAACAAAACGTACTACTGAGTTTCGGACGTCGAGCCAGGATTTTGGCCAAGTCCCTCAGTAACAACCTGCACTACTGGATCCGGTGGATGATCCGCCGGATCAGGTGGATCATCCACCGGACGCCTCGGCAGGCCTATCGGAGCATTTTCTCCACATGGTGTTTTTGTTACTCGGTCCGGTCGATTATCGACCGGATTTCGAGTCGCAGCCGGCTCCCAGAGCCGCTGCGCATACCCCAACTTTGGAAGGCCATATCTCCCTCGATACTTGTCCGATTCTGGCGAAACAACTTCCAGCGGATTCAACGACTTGTCAACACTAAGGGGCAATCCTCCATTTTAGGATCCAAGGAAATGTCGAGTTGCCAGATCCGCTGGAGCGGAGTTTCCATTTTCTGGCGGCTCGTAAGCGCCTCCCGGCGCCGCACTTGGGCATGTGGAGGGGCAATTTTTCAACAGGCACAACTCTGGCATGACTTTGGCATAGCTCTGGCACACCTCTGGCACAAAACTGGCAAGACTCTGGCACAACTCTGGCACAACTCAGGCAAAACTCTGGCATAACTCTGGCATAATATGGCACTTCTCTGGAAGAACGCTGGGACAACTCTGGCACAGATCTGGCACAACTTTGGCACAACTCTGGAACAACCGTGGCAGAACTCTAGCACAACTCTGCCATAACTCTAGCACAACTGTGGCACAACTTTGACGCAACTTTGGCATAACTTTGGAACAACTGTGGTAACACTCTGGCACAACTCTGGCCCAACTCTAGCACGACTCTGGCACAACTCTGGCACAACTCTGGCACAACTCTGGCACAATGCTGGCACAACTCTGGCACAACTCTGGCGCAACTCTGGCAGAACTCTGGCACAAATCTGGCACAACTCTGTGAAACCTCTTGCAACATTCTGGCAAAACTCTAGCACAACTCTGGCACAAACTTGGCACTACTCTGGCACAATCTGGTACAACTCTCGAAGAACTCTGGCACATCTCTGGCACAACTCTGGCACAACTCTGGCACGACTCTGGCACAACTCTGGCACAACTCTCGTACAACCCTGGCACAACTCTGGCACAACTCTGGCACAACTCTAGAACAACATTAGCACAATTCTGGCACAACTCTGGCACAACTCTGGCACATCTCTGGCAAAACTCTAGCACAACTATGGCACAACTTTGGCACAACTCTGGCAGAACCCTGGCACAACTCTGGCACAACTCTAGCACAACTCTAGCACAACTCTGGCACAACTCGGGCACAACTCTGGCACAACTCTGGCACAACTCTGGCAGAACTCTGGCAAAACTACGGCACAACTCTGGTACAAGTTTGGCACAACTGTGGCACAACTCTGGCACATTTCTGGCTTAACTCTAGCACATCTCTGGCACAACTCTAGCTCAACTCTGGCATGACTATGGCACAACTCTGGCAGAACTCTGGCACAACTCTGGCACAACTGTAGCACAGCTCTGGCACGACTCTGGCACAACTCTGGCACAACTCTGGCACAACTCTGGCACAACTCTGGCACAAATCTGGCAAAACTCTGGCACAACTCTGGTACAAATCTTGCAGAGCTCTGGCATGACTCTCGCACAACCCTGGCACAACTCTGGTACAACTCAGGCACAACTCTGGCACAAATCTGGCAAAACTCTGGCACAACTCTGGTACAAATCTTGCAGAGCTCTGGCATGACTCTCGCACAACCCTGGCACAACTCTGGTACAACTCAGGCACAACTCTGGCATGACTCTGGCACAACTCTGGCACAACTCTGGCAAAACTCAGGCATATCTCTAGCACAAGTCTGGCACAACTCTGGCACAACTCTGGCACAACTCTGGAAAAATGCTGGCAAAACTCTGGCACAAATCTGGCACAACTTTGGCACAACTCTGGAACAACCATGGCACACATGTGGCACAACTCTGCCACAATTCTAGCACAGCTCTGCCACAAATCTAACACAATTTTGGCACAACTCTGGCACAACTATGGTAAAACTTTGGCACAAATTTGGCAGAACTTTGGCACAACTCTGGCACAGCTCTGGCACACCTCTGGTGCAACTCTCGCACAACTCTGGCACAAATCTGGCACAACTCTGGCAAAACTCTGGCAAACCTCTGGAAAAACTCTGGGAAAACTCTAGCACAACTCTGGCACAACTGTGGCAGAAATTTGGCACAACTCTGGCAGAATCTGGTACAAGTTTGAAAGAACTCTGACACAACTCTGGCACAACTTATGAACAACACTGGCACAACTCTGGCACAACTCTGGCACAACTCTGGCACAACTCTGGTACAACTCTCGCACAACTATGGAGCAAATTTGGCAAAACTCTGGCATAACTCTGACACATCTCTGGCACAAATCTGGCACAACTCTGGAAGAACTTTGGCACAACTCTGGCAGAACTCTGGCACAACTCTGGGACAACTCTGGCACAGCTCTGGCACGACTCTGCCACTTCTCTGGCACAATCTGGCACAACTCTGGCACAGCTCTGGCACAACTCTGGCACAACTCTGGCAAAATTCTGGCAGAGCTCTGGAAAAACTCTAGCACAAGTCTCGCACAACTCTGGCACAACTCTGGCACAACTCTGGCACAATTCTGGTACAACTCTGCCACAAATCTGGCACAACTCTGCCACAACTCTACCACAACTATGTCACAACTCTGGCACAATTATGGCAGAACTGTGGCAGAAATCTGGCACAACCGTGGCATAACTCTGGCACAACTCTGGCACAACTCTGGCACAGCTCTGGCACAACACTGGCACAACTCTGGCACAACTCTGGCACAATCCTCGCACAACACTGGCACAACTTTGGCACAACTCTGGCAGAACCATGGCACGAATCTGGTGCAACTCTTGCACAGCTCTGACATGACTCTCGCACAATTCTGGCACAACTCTCGTACAACTCTGAAACAACTCTGGCATAACTATGGCACAACTCTGGCATACCTCTGGCACAACTCTGGCACAACTCTGCCACAACTCTGCCACAAATGTGGCACAACTCTCGCACAACTCTGGAACAACACTGGCACAACTCTGGCACAACTCTGGCACAACTCTGGCATAACTCTGGCACAACTCAAGCACGACTCTGGCACAACTCTGGCACAAATCTGGCACAACTCTGGGACAACTCTGGCACAACGATGTTACAACGCTGGCACAACTCTGGCATACCTCTGGCACAACTCTGGGACAACTCTGGCACAACGCTGGTACAACGCTGGCACAACTCTGGCACAACTCGGGCCCAACTCTGGCACGACTCTGGCACAACTCTGGCACAACTCTGGCACAACCTAGGCACAGCTCTGGCAGAACTCTGGCACAACTCTGGTACAACTCTTGCACAGCTCTGCCATGACTCTCGCACAACTCTGGCACAACTCTGGTACATTTCGGCACAACTCTGGCATGACTCTGGCACACCTCTGGCACAACTCTGGCACAACACTGGCAAGACTCTGGCACAACTCTGGCACAACTCTGGCAAAACTCTGGCATAACTCTGGCATAATCTGGCACTTCTCTAGAAGAACGCTGGCACAACTCTGGCACAGATCTGGCACAACTTTGGCACAACTCTGGAACAACCGTGGCAGAACTCTGGCACAACTCTGCCATAACTCTAGAACAACTCTGGCACAACTTTGACACAACTTTGGGACAAATCTGGAACAACTCTGGTAAAACTCTGGCACAACTCTGGCCCAACTCTGGCACGACTCTGGCACAACTCTGGCACAACTCTGGCACAACTCTGGCACAACTCTGGCACAATTCTGGCACAAATCTGGCACAACTCTGGCAAAACTCTGGCACAACTCTGGCACAACTCTGGCACAACTCTAAAACAACATTGGCACAATTCTGGCACAACTCTGGCACAACTCTGGCACAACTCTAAAACAACATTGGCACAATTCTGGCACAACTCTGGCACAACTCTGGCACAACTCTAAAACAACATTGGCACAATTCTGGCACAACTCTGGCACAACTCTGGCACAACTCTAAAACAACATTGGCACAATTCTGGCACAACTCTGGCACAACTCTGGCACAACTCTAAAACAACATTGGCACAATTCTGGCACAACTCTGGCACAACTCTGGCACAAGTCTGACACAACTGTAAGGGTGCACACCGGATCTGATCCGCGGATCTGGAGTTGGATCCGCATCCGCGGATCGGATCATGGTGGTGGATCCGGATCCGCGGATCCGGATCAGGATCCGCGGATCCTCGGACTCTCGGATCCTTGGATCCGTTGGACCGCGGATCTGTCATTTTGGTTGTTTTTTTCTTTGGGTGACCCTTCGACTTGGGAAAAGGCAATTATCACAAAGTCCATGACTTTGCTCATCATCTCTTGTACATCCTTTACTTTCACATTTCCACCCTATGTCAGTGGTCCATTGTTGCACCCACAAGCTTCGTCAGATGTTTGTTTGAAAGCCTGCTATTTGTTTTTGAGCTTCCACATAGCACAGTACTGATATTGCTAATCATTGTAATTGCACTTGTGCTCATGACTATGGTGCACTATTTCATTCAATACATAAGTGTTCAATATGCACGCAGGTATCAAGGTGCACAACTTCATCCATGGCATGAAGGTGTACTTTGTAAACAGATATTAAGGTGCTCCATTCCATTCAATGCATGAACAGGTCATGCATTTGAACTGAGCAAATGGGCAAGTGCATCAAATAGAGCATAGACATGTAACTTCACTGAAGAGAAAGATGAGCTTTTGTTCTGAAAACGTGTACCACAAAATTGCTTTTTGATATCTCTCTACATTTCTACGACATCCTCATCCCCTCCCGTGTTGTCCCCCCCATCCCCTTCCCCCCCCAGGCCCAAGTCCCCCATGTCCTCATCCTCCTCGTCGTTCACAAAAAGGCTCAGCCCTTCCAACTCCTCTGCTGCTGCTCCAACTAGGGACTCCCGAGCCTGTCGCCGAAGCTCGTTCACACGGTCCTCCTCATCCTTCAACTCCTTAGCCACCACGCCGTGTCGACTGACAGGGAAGTCCCGAAGCGTAGGCTCGTTGATCCAGCTCTTCATCGTCAAGAGGTTCTCCACGGTCAGGTGGGCCAAGGAGTGCCGGAAATCGGTAATGACGTGCCTGCCCAGAGAAAACAAGCGCTCAGAAGGCGTGGAAGTGCCAGGGACGCAAAAAAATTCCATGCCAAGCAGGTAGAACGTGGGAAACTGCCTGTGCAACTTGCTGTAGTGCTTCAGAATGTTGGTCTTTGGATGCTTCTTGTCCAGCTTGCTCCACCTGTCCACCTCTTCCTCCAGACCCGTCAGCTGCACTTCAGCTGCAGGTGGCGGGACTGGCGTCTCAAACATGTCCGCCATTGGGTCAGCTAGAGCTGCTAGCAGGAGTGCGTCATCCTCTGCTCTATGCTACTCTGCCCGCGGGCGTAGCTGCCGAACGGAGGTAGACGTGGAGCTCTGCGCTCCAGAAGACCCCTGGCTGTTGTTGACAGCTCCTTCACCCAATGCTGATGCTGCTGCTCTCTCCTCTGCCTCAGCATGCTCTTGCTCCACCCGATCATGGTAGGGACGCATCAGCTGCAGAAGCTTCACCTGCAAAGCTGCTGCCATCCGGATCCCCATGAGACCATGGGTTCTGGTGTAGTAGCGGAGCCTGAAGCGCGGGTCTGCAGCCGTAGCCAACACATGGCGATCAGTCAGGAGGCGGGCGCACTTCTCCAGTTTTGCAAGTGCGTTCTCCAGCCCTGGCAGCAGGCTAGCCAACAGCTTCTCCTTTGGATCCAGCTTCCCTGCAGCACCCCTTCTCTTGCTTTTTGCCACTGCTGCCTCTGCTTTCACCTGCCATCCTGAGAGCTTGTCAAATATGGACTCAAAGAACGGGATGATGAGATTGAGGGTGGGGTACTTGCTGCCACTAACGTCGTCAGTGTAAGCCTTGAAAGGCTTGAGAATCACAGTCATGAGCGCAATGAGGGTCCACTCATCGGAGCTCAGCTTCAGCACCTCACCATCCCGCCCGTACCCGTCAAGCCAGCTTGGCAAAACAGGCTTTAAGTGCAGCACACGCTCCATCATGTCAAGCGTTGAGTTCCAGCGCGTCTCAGTGTCAAGGTGCAACGACTGATAGGTCAAACCCTCAGCCGCGGCACGGTTCATGAGTGACTGCTCACGAGGCGTGCTGCGGGTTGCAAAAACAGCGATGCTCCGTGCAGATGAGATCACTTCAGCGACACTAGGCAGGTTCATGAGGTCATTCACCGCCAAATTCATGATGTGCCCCAAGCAGCGAATATGCCCTGCCTTAACGAATGAACAGTCTGCAGCATGGATGATGTGATTGTCAATCATGGCATCGTTCGTGCTTTCATTGTCCACGGTCAAGCAGAACATCCTGTCCCAGAGCCCCCAGNCCTCGACAGCGACGGCAACCGCCTGGACAGTGGCCTGCTTCAGCGCCTGAGCGGCGGCTTCCTCCTTCAGCCGCTTGTAGATGACGGGGTGCTTGTTCCGCATGTGCTTCCACATGTTCGATGTGCACCCTTGCTTTGTGGAGTAGTTTTTGGGGCAATGGTTGCACTGCGCACGCGGGTCTTCTTTCGTCCCGGTCTTGGTGAACTCCTGCCACAGCACGGACGGCGTGCCTGTCTCTTCCAGATCCTTGCGTTTCTCGCCATGGGACTCGTCACCACTGTCGTCATCGTCGTCTGAAGCTGGGCGACGCAGTGTGCCTGACTCGTCCGCGGCACCATTGTCGGCCATGGTGCCAACGGTGGGTGTCGTCTCTGACTGACGACTCGTCAGTCAGAGACTCTGACCGACGAGTGTCGAGTGACGAGCACTCGGAGTGCCCGTCCACCCAAACAACCCTCCCAAAGCCACGAATGGCGATCGTGAGAAGACCTCGTCACCGAAAGTTGCGATGCGATGGCCAACCCGCGATGCTAAGGTTTTTAACCATTTTCCATGTTTTATTTGAAAAACCTCTGGCACGAGGTAGTTCGTATCCAGAAAACGATTAAACCCAGTGTATGTAGTACGTAATATCCCACATAATGCGTGCATTTTAGTTGAAGCGAATCGTCCACATAATCCGAGCATGATGCGTTTGTTGCTCGAACGAATCGGAGTGCATCTCACTCGTCGGACACCGGCCATGCGCAATGCTCATGGCACCTCATGCTCCCCGAGGTGTGCATGTCACGTGCTTTATGCGCACATGTGCGATACATATATGAGGTGCAGACGACGCTGACAGATGTCAGATATTTTGCCAGCTAGGCTGCCACCCAAAGCAGAAGGTGTCACACAGTCAGTGGTTTGGTGCCAAATTTCGGCGCTGCATTGCATTGTATGCGGTCGCCGCACTTACAGGTCATCCACGTCATGACATGCAATCGCGCCATGTCCAGGTGCAATCCCCCCGACGCCGGGGATAATGGCCATAGCGTCGGATCGAACTAGACCCCCGCTCGATTCCCCCCCCCC
>SZWC01001996.1:161190-177275 GCA_023375785.1 Penium margaritaceum | reverse complement strand
CTCTGGCACAACTCTGGCACAACTCTGGCACAACTCTGGCACAACTCTGGCATAACTCTGGCACAGCTCGAGCACAACTCTGGCAGAAATCTGGCACTACTTTGGCACATCTCTGGCACAACTATGTTACAACGCTGGCACAATTCTGGCACAACCCTGGCACAACTCTGGCAAACCTCTGGCACAACACTGGCACAACTCTGGCACAACTCTGGCACAACTCTGGCACAACTCTGGCACAACTCTTGCACAACTTTGG
Organism: Penium margaritaceum; assembly: GCA_023375785.1. Lineage (NCBI taxonomy): Eukaryota > Viridiplantae > Streptophyta > Zygnematophyceae > Desmidiales > Peniaceae > Penium > Penium margaritaceum. The sequence goes on along the minus strand of SZWC01001996.1, from coordinate 177,016 downwards.
CACAACTCTGGCACAGCTCTTGCAGAACTCTGGCACAACTCTGGGACAACTCTTGCACAGTTCTTGCATGACTCTCGCACAACACTGGTAGAACTCTGTTTTAACTCCGGCACAACTCGGCATGACTCTTGCACAACCCTGGCACAACTCTGGCACAACTCTGGTACAACTCGGGCACAACTCTGGCAAACCTCTGGCAAAACTCTGGCATAATCTGGCTTATCCCTGGAAAAAGCAGCCACAACTCTGGCAGAAATCTGGAACAGCTTTGGCCCAACTCGGGAACAACCGTGGAACAACTCTGGCACAACTCTGGTAAATTTCTGGCACAACTCTGGCACAACTCTGGCACGACTCTGGCACAACTCTGGCACACCTCTGGCACAACTCTGGCTCAACTCTGGCACAATTCTGGAACAACTGTGGCAAAACTCTGGCGCAACTCTGGCACAACTCTGGCACAAATCTGACACAACTCTGGGAAACCTCTGGAAAAACTCTGGCAAAACTCTAGCACAACTCTGGCACACCTCTGGCACAACTCTGGCACAATCTGGTGCAACTCTGGAAGAACTCTGGCACAAGTCTGGCACAACTCTGGAACAACTCTGGCACAACTCTAGCACAACTCTGGCACAACTCTGGCACAACTCTGGCACACCTCTGGCACAACTCTAGAACAACTTTGGCACAACTCTTGCACAACTCTGGCACAACTCTGGCACAACTCTAGCACAACTCTGGCACAACTCTGGCACAACTCTGGCACACCTCTGGCACAACTCTAGAACAACTTTGGCACAACTCTTGCACAACTCTGGCACAACTCTGGCACATCTCTGGCACAAATCTGGCATAACTATGGCACAACTTTGGCACAACTCTGGCACAACTCTGGCACCGCTCAGGCACAACTCTCGCACAATTTTGGCACAATCTGGCACAACTCTGGCACAGGTCTGGCACAACTCTGGCAAAACTCTGGCACAGTTCTAGCACAACTCTGGCACTACTCTGGCACAACTTGAGCACAGCTCTGGCATGACTCTGGCACAACTCTGGCACAACTCTGGCACAACTCTGGCACAGCTCTAGCATAATCTGGCACATCTCTGGAAAAACGCTGGCACAACAATGGCATAAATGTGTCCCAACTTTGGCACAACTCTGGAACAACTGTGGCACAACTCTGGCACAACTCTGCCATAACTCTAGCACAACTCTGGCACAACGTTGACACAACTTTGGCACAATTCTGGCACAACTCTGGAAAAACTCTGGCGCAACTCTGGCACAACTCTGGCACAAATCTGGCACAACTCTGGGAAACCTCTGGCAAAACTCTGGCAAAACTCTAGCAGAACTCTGGCACAACTCTGGCACAAACTTGGCACAACTCTGGCACAATCTAGTACAACTCTGGAAGAACTCTTGTACAACTCTGGCACAACTCTGGAACAACTCAGGCAGGACTCTGGCACAACTTTGGCACAACTCTGGCACAACTCTGGACAACTCTGGCACAAATCTGGCACAACTCTGGCACAAATCTGGCACATCTCTGGCACAAATCTGGCACAACTATGGCACAAATTTGGCACAACTCTGGCACAACTCTGGCACGACTCTGGCACAACTCTGGCACAGTTCTGGCACGACTCTCACACAATTTTGGCACAATCGTGCACAACTCTGGCACAGCTCTGGCACAACTCTGGCACAACTCTAGAACAATTTGGCATAACTCTGGCACAACTCTGGCACATCTCTGGTACAAATCTGGAACAACTATGGCACAACTTTGGCACAACTCTGGCAGAACTCTGGCGCAACTCTGGCACACCTCTGGCACAGCTCTGGCACAACTCTCGCACAATTTTGGCACAATCTGGCACAACTCTGGCATAGCTCTGGCACAACTCTGGCACAACTCTGGCGCATCTCTGGCCATATTCTGGAAAAACAACTGGCATGTCTTTGGCACAACTCTGGCACAACTCTGGCACTATTGAGGCACAACTGTACCACAGCTCTGGCACGACTCTGGCACAACTCTGGCACAACTCTGGCACAACTCTGGCACAACTCTGGCAAAACTCTGGCAAACATTTGGCATAGCTCTGGCAAAACTATGGCAAAACTCTGGTACAACTCTTGCACAGCTCTGGCATGACTCTCGCACAACTCTGGCACAACTCTGGCACAACCCTGGTACAACTCCTGCACAACTTTGGCATGACTCTGGCACAACTCTGGCACAACTCTGGCACAACTCTCGCAAAACCCTGGCACAGCTCTGGCACGACTCTGGCAAAACTATGGCACAACTCTGGCACAATCTGGCACAATTCTGGTGAGATTCTGGCACAACTCTGGCAGAAATCTGGCACAACGTTGGCACAACTCTGGAATAACCGTGGCACAACTCAGGCACAACTCTGCCACAATTCTAGCACAACTCTGGCACAACTCTGACACAACTTTGGCACAACTCTGGCACAACTATGGTAAAACTCTGGCACAACTCTGGCATAACTCTGGCACAAGGTTGCCACAACTCTAGCACAACTTTGGCTCAACTCTGGCACAAATCTGCCACAACTCTGGCACACCTCTGGCGCAACTCTGGCACAACTCTGGCACAAATTGGGCACAACTCTGGAAAAACACTGGCAAAACTCTGGCAACACTCTAGCACAAAACTGGCACAACTCTGGCTAAAATTTGACCCAACTCTGCCAGAATCTGGTACAACTCTGGAAGAACTTTTGAACAACTCTGGCACGACTCTGGCACAACTCTGGTACAACTCTGGCACAACTCTGGAGCAACTTTGGCAAAACGCTGGCACAACACTGGCACATCTCTGGCACATCTCTGGCACAACTATGGCACAACTTTGGCACAACTCTGGCAGAACTCTGGCACAACTCTGGTACAACTCTGGCACAGCTCTGGCACAACTCTGGCACAACTCTGGCAAAACTCTGGCACAACTCTACAACAACTTTGGCACAACTCTGGCACGACTCTGGCACAGCTCTGGCACATCTCTGGCACAAATCTGGAACAACAATGGTACAACTTTGGCAAAACTCTAGCAGAACTCTGGCACAGCTCTGGCACAACTCTGGAACATCTCTGGCACGACTCTTGCACTATTTGGGCACAATCTGGCACAACTCTGGCACAGCTCTGGCACAACTCTGGCAAACCTCTGGCACAACTCTGGCACGCCTCTTGCACATCTCTGGCAATATTCTGGCAAAACTCTGGCAAAACTCTAGCACAAATCTGGCACAACGCTGGCACAACTCTGGCACAACTCTGGCACAAGTCTGGAACAACTGTGGTAGAACGTTGGCTGAATTCTGGCATAACTCTGGCACATCTCTGGCATAATTCTGGCACAACTCTGGCATAACGTTTGCACAACTCTGGCAGAACTCTGGCACTACTGTGGAACAACTGTGGCACAACTCTGGCACATCTTTTGAACAGCTCTGGAAAAACTATGGCACAACTCTGGTACAACTCTTGCCCAGCTTTGCCATGACTCTCGCACAACTCTGGAACAACTATGGTACAATTCCGGCACAACTCTGGCATGACTCTGGCACAACTCTGGCAAAACTCTGGCACAACTCTGGGAAAATCTAGCACAACTCTGGAGAAATGCTGGCACAACTCTGGCTCAAATCTGGCTCAACTTTGGCACAACTCTGGAACAAGCATGGCACAACTCTGGAACAACTCTGCCACAATTCTAGCACAACTCTGGCACAACTCTGACACAACATTGGCACAACTCTGGCACAATTATGGTAAAACTCTGGCACAACTCTGGCACAAGTGTGGCTTTAGGCTGGCACAACTCTGGCACAACTCTGGAGAAATGCTGGCACAACTCTGGCACAAATCTGGCACAACTTTGGCACAACTCTGGAACAACCGTGGCACAACTCTGGCACAACTCTGCCACAATTCTAGCACAACTCTGGCACACGTCTGACACAACTTTGGCACAACTCTGGCACAACTATGCTAAAACTCTGGTTCAACTCTGGCAAACCTCTGGCACAAATCGGACACAACTCTCGCTCACCTCTGGCGCAACTCGAGCACAACTCTGGCACAAATCTGGCAGAACACTGGCAAACCTCTGGCAAAACTCTGGCAAAACTCTGGCAAAACTCTGGCAAAACTCTAGCACAACGATGGCACAAATCTGGCACAATTTTGTCACAATTCTGCAAGAATCTGATACAACTCCGGGTAACTAGGGAACAACTCTGGCACGACTCTGGCACAACTCAGGCAAAACTCTGGCACAACTTTTGAACAACTCTGGCACGACTCTGGCACAACCCAGGCACAACTCTTGCACAACTCTGGCACATCTCTGGCAGAGCTCTGGAGCAACTTTGGCAAAAGGCTGGCACAACTCTGGCACATCTCTGGAACAAATCTGGTACAACTCTGGCACAACTTTGGCACAACTCTGGCAGAACTATGGCACATCTCTGGCACAACTCTGGCACAGCTCTGGCATGACTCTGCCACATCTCTGGCACAATCTCGCACAAATCTGGCAATGCGTTAGCACAACTCTGGCACAACTCCAGCAAAACTCTGGCAAAACTCTAGCACAAATCTGGCACAACTCTGGCACAACTCTGGCACAACTCTGGCACAATTCTTGCATAACTATGGCGCAACTCTGGCACAACTCTGGCACAATTCTTGCAAAACTCTGGCACAACTCTGGCAAAAGTCTGGCAAACCTCAGGCAAAACCCTAGCACAAATCTGACACAACTCTTGCACAACTCTGGCACAATTCTGGCACATCTCTAGCACAACTCTGGCACACGTCTGACACATCTATGGCACAACTCTGGCACAATTCTAGCAAAACTCTGGCACAACTCTGGAAAAACTCTGGCACAACTATGGCACATCTCTGGCACAACTCTGGTACAACTCTGGCACAACCCTGGCACACCTCTGGCACAATCTGGCACAACTCTGGAAGAACTCTGGCACAACTCAGGCACAAATCTGGCACAACTCTGGCATAACTCCGAAAACCCTCTGGCAGAACTCTGGCACAACTCTGGCACAACTCTGAGACAACTCTGGCACAACTCTGGCACAACTCTGGCACAACTCTGGCACAACTCTGGTAGAACTCTGGGAAAACCCTGGCATAATTCTGGCACAACTCTGGCGCAACTATGGCACAACTCTGGCACAACTCTGGCAAAACCCGGGAAAAACTCTTGCAAAACTCTAGCAACACTCTGGCACACCTCTGGCACAAATCTGGCACAACTCTTGCACAACTCTGGCAAAACTCTGGCACAACTCTGGCACACCTCTGGCACAACTCTGGCGCGACTCTGGGACACCTCTGGCGTAACTCTGGCACAACTCTGCAACAAATCTTGCACGATTCTGGCACAACTGTCGCCCAACTCTGGCACATCTCTGGCACAAATCCGGCACAACTCTTGCAAAACTCTGGCAAAACTCTACCACAAGTCTGGCACAACTCTGCCTCAACTCTGGCACATACCTGGGGCAAATCTGGTACAACACTGGCCGAACTCTCTTACAAAGCTGGAACAACTATGGCACACTTCCGGAACAACTCTGGCACAGCTCCGGCAAAAGTCTGCCACACCTCTTGCAGAACTCAGGCACAACTCTACCAAAACTATCGCACAACTCTGGCATATCTCTGGCACTTCTCTGGCACAATTATGGAACAACTCTGGGACAACTCTGGCACAACTCTGGCACAACTCTGGCACAACTCTGGAACAACTCTGGCACAACTCTGGCACAACTCTGGCACAACTCTGGCACAACTCTGGCACAACTCTGGCACAACTCTGGCACAACTCTGGCACAACTCTGGAACTTTTCTGGGATAACGGAGGCAGAACTCTGGAACAAATCTGGCAAAACCCTGGCACATCTCTGGCACACCTCTGGCACAACTCTGGCACAACTTTGGCACAACTCTGGCACAACTCTGGCAGAACTCTGACACAACTATGGTACAGCTCTGGCACGACTCTGGCACAAGTCTGGAACAAGTCTGGCACATCTCTGGATGAACTCTAGCACAACTATGGCACAACTCTGAAACAACTCTGGCACAACTCTGGGGAAAGTCTAGCACAACTCTTGGACAATTCTAGCACAACCCTGGCACACCTATGGCACAACTCTGACACAACTCTGGCACAACTCTGGGGAAAGTCTAGCACAACTCTTGGAAAATTCTAGCACAACCCTGGCACAACTCTGGCACAACTCTGGTACAACTCTGGCACAACTATTGCACAACTCTGGCCCAATTCTGGAACAACTCTCGCATACCTCTGGCACAACTCTGGTATAACTCTGGCACAACTATGGCACAACTCTGGCACAACTCTGGCACAACTCTGGCACAACTCTGGCACAACTCTGGCACAACTATGGTACAATTCCGGCACAACTCTGGCACAACTCTAGCAGAACCATGGCACAACTCTGGCACAACTCTGGCACAACTCTGGCACAACTCTGGCACAACTATGGTACAATTCCGGCACAACTCTGGCACAACTCTAGCAGAACCATGGCACAACTCTGGCACAAATATGGCACAACTCTGGCACAGCTCGGACAAAACTCTAGCACAACTCGGGCACAACTCTGGAATAACTCTGGCACAAATCTGGCAAAACTTTGGAAAACGTTTTGCACAACTCTAGCAGAACTCTGGCAAAAATCTGGCAAAACTTTGGAAAAACTCTGGCACAACTCTAGCACAACTCTGGCACAACTCTGGCACAACTCTGGCACAACTCTGGAGCAACTCTGGCACAACTCTGGCACAACTCTGGTACAACTCTGGCACAACACTGGCACAACTTTCATACAATTCCGGCACAACTCTGGCAAAACACCGGCAAAAGTGTGCCACAACTCTGGCAGAACTCTAGCACAAATCTGGCACAACTATGGCTCAACTGTAGCACAGCTCTAGAAAAACTCTAGCACAACTTGGGCACAACTCTGGCACAACTCTGGCACATCTCTGGCACAACTCTGGCACAACTCTGGCACAACTCTGGCACGTCTCTGGCACAACTCGGGAACAACTCTATCATAACTCTGGCACAGCTCTGGCACAACTCTGGCACAACTATGGTACAATTCCGGCACAACTCTGGCACAACTCTAGCACAGCTCTAGAAAAACTCTAGCACAACTTGGGCACAACTCTGGCACAACTCTGGCACATCTCTGGCACAACTCTGGCACAACTCTGGCACAACTCTGGCACGTCTCTGGCACAACTCGGGAACAACTCTATCATAACTCTGGCACAGCTCTGGCACAAATCTGGCACAACTCTGGCGCAACTCTTGCACAACACTGGCATAACTCTAGCACAAATCTGGCAAAACTTTGGAAAAACTCTTGCACGACGCTGGCACAACTCTGGCACAACTCTTGCACAACTCTGGCACAACTCTGGCACAACCCTGGAACAACTCTGGTAAAACTCTGGCACACCGTTGGCACAACACTTGCACAACTCTGGAAAAACTCTGGCACAACTCTTGGACAATTCTCGCTTAACTCTGGCACAACTCTCGCACAACTCTGGCACAACTCTGGCACAACTCTGGCCCAACTCTGGCACAAATCTGGCAGAACTCTGGAGCAACTCTGGCACAACTCTGGCAAACACTGGCACAACTATGGCACAACTCTGGCACAACTGTGGCATAATTCCAGGACAACACTGGCACAATCTGGTACAACTCTGGAAGGACTCTGGAACAACTCTTGCACAACTCTGGAACAACTCTGGCACGACTCTGCCACAACTCTGGCACAACTCTGGCACAACTCTGGCACAACTATTGCACAACTCTGGCACATCTCTAGAACAACTCTGGCACAACTTTGGCACAACTCTGGCACATTTCTGGCACATCTCTAGCACAAATGTGGCACAACTATGGCACAACTTTGGCACAACTCTGGCAGAACTCTGGCACAAGTCTGGCACAACTCTGGCACAGCTCAGGCACGACTCTGGCACAATTCTGGTACAATCTGGTACAACTCTGGCACAACTCTGGCAAAACTCTCGCACAACTCTGGCACAAAACTGAAACAACTCTGGCAAAATTCTGGCAAAACTCTGGCAAAACTGTAGCACAAATTTGGCACAACTCTAGCACAACTGTGGCACAACTCGGGCATGACTTTGGCACAACTCTGGCAGAACGCTGGCACAACTCTGGCACAACTGTAGGGCAGCTCTGGCACGACTCTGGCACAACTCTGGAAAAACTCTGGCACAACTCTGGCACAACTCTGGCACAACTCTGGCACAACTTTGGCACAGCTCTGGCAAAACTCTGGCACAACTCTGGTAAAACTCTTGCACAGCTCTGGCATGACTCTTGCACAACTCTGGCAAAACTCTGGTACAACTCCGGCACAACATTGGCTTGACTTTGGCACAACTCTGGAACTACTCTGGCACAACTCCAGAAAAACTCTGCTACAATGCTGGAAGAACTCTTGAAAAAAGCGGGCGAAACTCTGGCACACATCTGGCACAACTTTGGCAAAACTCTGGAACAACCGTGGCACAACCCTGCCACAACTCTGCCATAATTCTAGCACAAGTCTGACACAACTCTGACACAACTTTGGCACAACTCTGGCACTACTCTGGTAAAACTCTGGCACAACTCTGGCACAACTCTGGCACTACTCTGGTAAAACTCTGGCACAACTCTGGCACAACTCTGGCACAACTCTGGCACAACTCTGGCACAACTCTGGCAGAATTCTGGCACAACACTGGCACAACTTTGGAACAATTCTGGCACAACTCTTGCACAACTCTGGTGCAACTCTGGCACAACTCTGGCACAAACCTGGCACAAATCTAGCAAAACTGTGGCACAACTCTAGCACAACTCTGAAACAACTCTGGCAGAAACCTGGCTCAACTCTGGCAGAATCTGGTACAACTCTGAAAGAACTCTGGCAAAACTCTGGCACACCTCTGGAACAACTCTGGCACAACTCTGGCACAACTCTAGCACAACTTTGGCACAACTCTGGCACAACTCTGGCACAACTTTGGCACAGCTCTGGCAAGACATTGGCACATCTCTAGCACAATCTGGCACAACTCTGGCAAAACACTGGCACAACTCTGGTACAAATTTTGCTTAACTCTGGCAAAATTCTGGCAAAACATTGGCAAAACATTAGCACAAATCTGGCACAACTCTGGCACAACTCTGGCACAACTCTGGCACGACTCTGGCTCAAGTCTTGCACAACTATGGCGCAACTCTGGCACGATTCTGGCATAACTCTGGCACATCACTGGCACAACCCTGGCACAACCCTGGCATCACTTTGGCACAACTCTGGCACGACTCTGGCACAACTCTGGCACAACTCTGGCAAAACTCTGGCATAGCTCTGGCACAACTCTGGCACATCACTGGAAAAACTCTGGCAAAACTCTGGCAAAACTCTAGCACAAATCTGGCAAAGTTCTTGCACAACTCTGGCACGACTCTGGCACAACTCTTGCAAAACTCTGGCACAACTCTGGCACAACCCTGGCCTAAGTCTGGCACAATCTGGCACAACTCTGGAAGAACTTTGGCACAACTCTGTCACAAATCTGGCACAACTCTGGCACAACTCTGGAACAACTCTGGCACAACTCTGGCACAACATTCGCACAACTCTGAGACAACTCTGGCACAACTCTGGCACAACTCTGGTAAAACTCTGGTAAAACTCTGGCACAACTCTTGGACAAATCTGGTAAAACACTGGCACAACTCTCGCACAACTCTGGCACCACTCTGGCAAAACTCTGGCACAACTCTAGCACAACTCTGGCACAAATCTGGGACAAATCTGGCTCAAATCTGGCAGAACTCTTGCACAACTATGGCACAACTCTGGCACAACTATTGCACAACTCTGGCACAACTCTGACAAAACTCTAGCACAACTCGGGGTCAACTCTGGCACATTTCTGCAACAACTCAAGCACAACTCTGGCACAACTATGGCACAACACTGGCATAACTCTGGCACAACTCTGGCACAACTCTGGCACAACTCTGGGTCAACTCTGGCACATTTCTGCAACAACTCAAGCACAACTCTGGCACAACTATGGCACAACACTGGCATAACTCTGGCACAACTCTGGCACAACTCTGGAACTTCTTTGGTGCAACTCTGTCACAACTTTGGCACAACTCTTGCACATCTATGGCACAACTCTGGCACAACTTTGGCACAACTCTGGAAAAACTCTAGCAAAACCCTGGCAAAACTCTAACACAAATCTGGCACAACTCTGGCACAACTCTGGCACAACTCTAGGTAAAATTCTGGCACAACTTAGGCACAACTCTGGCACAACTCAGGTGCAACTTTGGCACATTCTGCCACAACTCTGGCACAACTCTGAAAAAACTCTGGCAAAACTCTAGCACAACTCTGGCACAACCCTGGCACAACTCTGCCACAACTCTGGCACAACTCTGGCACAATTCCGGCACAACTCTGGCACACCCCTGGCACAACACTGGCACAACATTGGCACAGCTCTGGCAGAACTCTGGGACAAACGTGGCACAACTCTGGCTCAACTCTGGCATGACTCTGGCATGACGCTGGCACAACTCTGGCATAACTCTGGCACATTTCTGCTGAAACGCCTGCACAACTATGGCACAACTCTGGCACAGCTCTGGCACAACTCTGGCACAACTCTGTCAAAACGTGTTGGCTCTAGTGGGTGTGGAGGCACCCTCAAGGATGCCTAGCTCTCACTGGTTCACGCTGCCAAGGTTTGGGCAGCCAATGGACACTAATGGTGAAGAGTGTGGAGCACAAGGATCACGGATGTGAGTGGGCAGAACTCGTCGCATTCAGTAGATCGGAATCGAAACACGTTTTTGTTGTTTAGCATAGTGACTTTACATCAGATTCTTATAGCCTGTGATCGTAGCTTTCCAACGCATCAAAGCACGCCCAAATCGGAGCAGTAGAGCCCCTGCTACGGCCGTCGAAGTAACCCTTGGTGGAACCGAGCCGCCCACCATGCCCACGAACGGGAGTGACGGGAGGCGCTTCGACGGTGGCCTGTTGAAGCGCCCTTCCTGTCATCCCAACGTGGGGAGGGGCTCACCTTGGTCCAGGGGACCATCCACATTCATTCCTTCATGGCCCATCTGCCTTTGGAGCCCATTGGAGACGAACTAGGATCACTGGCGGTGGATTATCCCGCCACCTATTGCGGGTACCAGATTCCACACGCCCAACACACGATTTTCGGGCTAGGCTAACTTTCTGAATACTCACTCAAATTGAGCGATTCAAAGCTCGATTCTACATGGAAAAATCCAAGGAATTCAAATCTAAAGTCAGATCAGGTGTTTGACCACTCCTCAGTGGTCGAACCAGGGAGTACGATCAACGGCACTCATGGCAAGGGGCACACCATGTCAACAATCGCCCCCTTGCACCGCCGCCTTGATGCCCTGTCCTTAGAGCCTGTAGCATTTTAAACTTCACAGCGCAGACCAAACTCCATGCAGCTCGCATTGTGCCTGTCCTTGGGCTGTGCCTTGGTCATGGCATCGGCGAGCATGCGCTTAGTGCCACAATACACAATACCTGCATCTCCCTTTGCCACCAAGTCTCGCGCATAGTGATGCCGGATCTCGATGTGCTTGGTTCTCCTGTACAGCACTGGGTTCTAGGTGAGGCTGATGGCACTCATTTTGTCAACGTTGAGTACCGTAGACTTCCTTTGCGGCACGCCGATCTCCTTTAACAGCCGACGCAGCCACACCGCCTCCTTTGCGGCTTCCGTGAGCGCGATGTACTCTGCTTCGGTGCTAGATAGCGCCACACAGTCCTGCTTCCTGCTTGCCCATGAAACTGCTGCACCACCAAGCACAAACACGTACCCCAACGTAGATTTTCTGTCATCCACATCACCAGCCCAGTCGGTATCCGAGTAGCCGACCAACTCAAGGGAGTCATCACGCGCTCCCCCTCCAAACACGAGTCACGACTGTTTTGTCGCCTTGAGATAGCGGAGGATCCGCTTCACCGCTTGCCAATGCATCGGCCCGGGATCAGCAACGTAGCGGCTCACTTGGCCCTCCGCGAAGGCCAGGTCGGGCCGCGTCGCCACCATGGCGTACATGATGCTCCCCACTGCAGACTGGTATGGCACACCTGCCATCTCCTCCTTCTCCTCGTCCGTGCTTGGGCCCATGCTCGAGCTCAGCTCACACGTGGTGGTCATGGGTGTACCGATGGGGTTGCACTCCTCCATGTTATAGCGGCGGAGCACCTCTTGTACGTACTTTGCCTGCCCCATCTCCAGCGTGCGTGCTTTGCGGTCCCCTTTGATGGCGATGCCGAGGTAGTACTCGAGCTCGCCCATGTCGGTAATTTTGAACCGACCGCCCAGCTGCAGCTTCAGGTTCACCAACTCCTCCATGTCCGATGACACGAGGATGAGGTCATCCACGTAGAGGACCACGATCTGGTGCAACCCCGACTGCTTTCGCACGTACATGCTTTGATCCGCCTCGCAGCGCTTGAAGCCAAGCTCGGCCATGAAGCCGTCCATTTTCAGGTACCACATGAGTGGCGCTTGCTTCAGTCCGTAGAGCGCCTTGCGAAGCCGGCACACCTTCCCCGGCGGCGCGTCCATCCCCTCCGGCACCTCCATAAGGACCTCCTTGTCTAGGTCGCCATTGAGAAACGCGGTTTTCACGTCCATTTGGTGGACTTCGTAGTCACGCGCCGCCGCCACTGAGAGGATGGAACGGATGGAGGCGAGCTTCGCCACCGACGCGAAGTTTTCATCGTAGTGTTCACCTTTTCGCTGGGCGTACCCCTTCGCCACCAGCCGCGCCTTGTACCGCTCCACCTTCCCCTCCTTAGTGAGCTTCTTCTTGAAGATCCACTTGGAGCCGATGATTTTTGCACCCTCCGGTCTGTCAATCAGCTGCCAAGTGCCGTTCTCTTCGTGGGAGGCAAGCTCAGATTTTATGGCTCCCTCCCACTCAGCCCCATCCTTCTGCTACAACGCCTCTTTGACGGTCTCGGGCTCCTCTTGCGCAAAGAACGCTCGAGCAAACCCAGTCCAGGTGCCCTGCGCGGCATCGTACCGTTTTGCCGTCCTTCTTATGCGTCCGCTTCTCCGGGGTTACTGCTGTTGAGACTGCTACTGCTGCTCCCGCTCCTTCTGCTGCTGCTGCTGCTGCCCTCTCGCGGCGCCACTTGCACCGCTGACCTGCTCCCCCTCTCTCAGGGACCGTGGAGATGCGGGCTCACTCCCCGCCTCCTCGTTCCGGTCCACTGCTGCCGGGGCTTCGGACTCATCGTCCGACTCGGCTGAATGCAAATCAGCCGCTCCCCCATCCACCGGATGGTTATCGCCGATGGGACGTCACCCTCTTTTGCGTCCTCCGGCGTCTCCCCCTCGAGGAGTGGCAGCCACTCCCCACACTTGGAGAGACCCGCGTCCTTGTCCGTCCAACGGCTTTCCTCGTCGAACGTGACATCGTGACTCTTCACGATCTGCTGCCTCCGCGGGTCGAAGAGCCGGTACGCCTTGCTCCCGCTCTCGTACCCGACGAAGATGCACCGGCGAGTCCGCGGGTCCAGCTTGCCCCGCCCCTCCCGTGCCTGCACAACAGCATGTGCAACACAACCAAAAGTGCGGAGGTGTGCCACAGTTGGCTTCCTGCCGCTCCACACTTCTTGTGGCGTCTTCCACACCTTGGACTCCGCGTCCTTCAGCGGCTTCATTGGCGTCAGGTTCATGATGTACGCCGCTGTCCGTGCCGCCTCGCCCCAGTACCGCTGCGCGAGGCCGGCATCGCTCAACATGGACCGGACCATGTTGAGGATGGTGCGATTCGCCCTCTCGGCGACGCCGTTCTGCTGCAAAGAGTGTGGCGTAGTTTTCTGCCACGCGATGCCCTTGCTCTTCATCCATGCCAAGCAGCTCTCGTAATAGGGCTGCAATATTGGTGTCACTCCATAATGCCTTCACCTTCAACTCCGTTTGCCGCTCCACAGCCGCCACAAACTCCTGCATGCACGACAAGACATCGCTCTTCCTCTTGATGATGTAGAGGTAGAGCTTGCGGCTGTGATCGTCGATGAAGGTGACGAAGTAGCGAGCGCCCCCGATGGAGCTCTCGAATGGTCCGCACACGTCAGTGTGCACCACCTCCAACTTCGCCGACGCTCGCGTCCCTTTGCCATTAAACGGCTGCCGTGTCGCCTTGCCGACCACGCATGGCTCGCACACGGCATCCTTGGCTGCGTCGAGGCTCTTGACCTCAAGACCCCGCACCACTTCCTTCTTTGCCATGTCCCTCACCGTTGAGGGAGTGATGTGGCACAACCGGCGATGCCACAGGTCTAGGTCCCCTTCATCCTTCGTCGCGAGTTGAGCGGCGTTGGTCCTCACCGCATCGGCAAGAACCTTGGTACGGAGAAGGTACAGGTCCTCCTCCCTCTTGCCACGTGCAATCACCTCGCCGTCCCCCTCCTTCCGGATGATGGCCTCTTTCTTGTTGAAGAGCACCTCGAGCCCCTTGTCGGTAAGGCGGCTCACTGACAGCAGGTTTGTCCCAAAGTTGGGCATGTGGAGCACGTCGTAGATGGTGCACAGAATGACTTCCCCGTTCACCACCGACTCAATGCGAACATTGCCTTTGCCCGCGGCCAACTCTGTTTTGCCGTTGGCCACTAGCATGCGCCGCTCGATGGTGCCGTAGGTGACGAATGCCGCCCGGTTGCATTGTGTGTGGCGGCCTGATCCGGAGTCTATCACCGTGACTTCCGGATCTGTCAAGTTGGTAGATTCCCTGGCCATCATGGCTTGGACGTCCTTCTTCCCGCCCTTCCCGGGCTGGTCCGACTTCTTGTTGGGGCAATCACATGCGTAGTGGCCCTGTTTGCCACAATTGTAGCACTCCCCCTTGTTGTCACCTTTCTTGGAGCCCTGCTTGGCACCCTTCCCCTTCTTGCCTCCCCCTCCACCTTGAGGACGGACGGCATAGGCGGAAGTCGACGTTGCCCCGTTCTCTCTCCCACCACGCCGTATCCATTCGTTGCGGACGTACTCAGCCACCTTCGGGTATTTCAGCTCATCGGCGGACCAGCCGCCTACGACGGTGATCATGGGACTCCAACTTTCCGGCAAGGCCAGAAGGAGGATGATGGCTTGCAGCTGAGGGTCGACCTTCCATCCAGTGGCTACGCACTCGGCAGTAAGGGACTCAATCTGCTGCAGGATCTCCATGATGTCGTCAGCTTCGTTGGCTCGGAGGGTGACGAGCCTCTTGAAGACGAAGAGCTAGTTAGCAAGGTTGGTGGACTGGTAGATGGTGCAGAGTTTCTTCCAGGCCTCCGCGGCCTCCGTGCATCCTTGAATCAGTGCGCTCTGCGGCGGTGCAAGCGCTAACACCAACAATGCAAGCGCCTTCTTGTTGCGCTTCTTGTACTTGTCCACTTCCTCCGGCGTCGCGGTATCCGGAGGCGCGGTCTCTTCACCGTTGACCAGCTCAAGCAGGCCCTTGTCATGGAGGTAGACCTCAAACTGCCACCTCCACAAGGGGAAGCCGTTTCCATCAAACTTGGAGACGGCGCCGATGCTCTCTTGCTCGGTTGTTCCCATGGCGCGCGGCGGTAGCGTGAAGCTTGAAGAGCTAGGGTCC
>SZWC01001996.1:140488-155642 GCA_023375785.1 Penium margaritaceum | reverse complement strand
TCTGGCACAACTCTGGCACAACTCTGGCACAACTCTGGCACAACTCTGGCACAACTCTGGCACAACTCTGGCACAACTCTGGCATACCTCTGGCATAACTCTGGCACAACTCTGGCACAACTCTGGCACAATTTTGGCATAGTTTTGGCACAACTTTGGCACAACTTTGGCACAAATTTGGCGCAACTCTTGCACAACTGGCATATCTCTGGCACAAATCTAGAAAAACTGTGGTAAAACTCTAGCACAACTCTGGCACAACTCAGGTACAATTCTGGCACAACTCTGGCACAACTCTGACACAACTCTGGCACAACTCTGGTACACCTCTGGTACAACTCTGGCACAACTCTGGCACAACTCTGGCACAACTCTGGTACAACTCTAGCACAACTCTGGCACAACTCTGGCACAACTCTGGCACAACTATGGCACAACTCTGGCACAACTCTGGTACAACCTCAGCACAACTCTGGCACATGTCTGGCACAACTCGGGAACATATATGCCTTGTTCCCTTTTCCAAGTCGAAGTCGATGTTAAGGCGCCACGTCGAAAGTCGAAAGTCGTCGTCTCCTGATCTTAGTAGCCAAGTCGGTTTTGCAATCCAGGTCACTTTCCTCATTTTTCCTCAGCCAGAGCCCTCATGCATGCAGAAACAGTCTTTACATGTCTACAACATGTCAAGTCGGTTTGCTCAATTTCACAAAGTTGTCCCAAAATCATGACACTTCTGGTTTTTGTGTGAACATCAACATCCACAGCGTTATGAACCTGAGTTGACTGGCATTGTTGCACATTATCACATAATGTTATCTTCCATTAAGTCTGAAACACTCCGTTTTTCTTTGCAACAGAATGATTAATGCTATGCGAAGCTGAACAAGGCGAATGCAAGAGTCAATGAGAAACACTGAACACATGAAGCCTATGCTGTCTTCTCAGTCCTCTTTGGGCGGCCTGTGCTACCAACAACAGAATGTGATGCAACTGCAGCAGTTGTTACAGCAGAAGAGGGTACCCTAGAATATGTAGCAGCTGCTGTAAAAGCAGCTGCTGCAGAAACAGTTGCTACAGCTGCGATGTTTCCAGCTGCAGCCTGTGTCACCAATTGTGTGTGTTTGCGAACATCTGAGCGCATCAACTCTCACACAACTTTCGCACAACCTTGGTACAACTCTGGCACAACTCTGGCACAACTCTGGCACAACTCTGGCACAGCTCTGGCACAACTCTGGCACAACTCTGGATTAACTCCGGCACAACTCTGGATTAACTACGGCACAACTCTGGCACACCTCTAGCACAACTCTGGCGCAACTCTGGCTCAACTCTTGCACAACTCTTCCACAACTTTGGCACAACTCTGGCACAACTCTGGCACAACTCTGGCTCGACCCTGGCACAACTCTGGCACAAATCTGGCACAACTCTGGAACAATAATGGCACAAAGTAGGCACAACTCTGGAACAACTCTCGCACAACACTAGCACTACTCTACCATCACTCTGGCACATTCATGGCACAACTCTTGCACAGCTCTGGCAAAACTCTGGCACAACTGGGGCATATATCTGATGAAACTCTGGCACAACTGTAGCACAAAGGGACAACTCTGGCACAACTCGAGCACAACTCTGGAAAAACTCTGGCACAACTCTGGCACAACTTTGCCACAACTCAGCCACAACTCTGGCACAACGCTGGCCCAACTCTGGCACAACTCTGGCACAAGTGTGGCACAACTCGGGCACAACTCTGGCACAACTTTCACACAACTCTGGCACAACTCTGGAAAAACTCTGGCCTATCACTGGCACAATTCTGACACAACTCTGGCACAACTCCGGCACAGCTCTGGCACACCTCTACTCAACTCTGGCACAACTCTGGCACAACTCTGGCACAACTCGGGCACAACTCTGGTTCAACTTTGGCACAACTCTGGCAACACACTGGCACAACTCAGGTACATCTCTGGCACAACACTGGCACAACTTTTGCAGAAGCCTGGCACAACTCTGGCACAACTCAAGCACAACTCTGGCACAACTCTGACACAACTCTGGCACCACTCTAGCACCACTCTGACACAACGATGGCACAGCGCTGGCACAACTCTGGCACAACTTTGGCAAAACCCTGGCACAACTATGGCACAACTTTGGAAAAACACTAGCACCACTTTGGCACAACTCTGGCACAACTCTGGAACAACTCCCGCACAACTCTGGCACAACTCAGGCACAACTCCAGCACAACTCTGGCACAACTCTGGCCCAACTGTGGCACAACTCTGGCACAACTATACCAAAACTCTGTCGCAACTCTGGCACAACTCTGGGACAACCCTGGCACAACTCTGGCAGAACTTTGCCACGAATATGGCACAACTCGGGTACAACTCTGGAACAACTTTCGCACAACTCTGGCACAACTCTGGCACAACTCTGACACAACTCTAGCACAACCCTGGCACAACTCTGGAACACCTCTTGCACAACTCCGGCGCAACTTTGACACAACTCTGGCAGAAATCTGGCACAACTCTGGAACAACTCTGCCACAACTCTGGCACAACACTGGCAAAACTCTGGCACAACTCTGGCACAGCTCCAGCACAACTCTGGCACACCTCTTGCACAACTCTGGCACACAACTCTGGCTCAACTTTGGCACAACTCTCGCACAATTGTGGCACAATTCAGGCACAACTCTGGAAAAACTCTGGCTCAACTTTGGCACAACTCTGGCACAACTCTCGCACAAAACTGGCACAAGTCTGGCACAACTCTGGCACAACTCTGTCACGTCTCTGGCACAACTCTGGCACAACTTTGGAACAACACAGGCACAACTCTGGCACAACTCTTGCACAACTCTGGTCAGTCTCTGGCACAACTCTGGCACAACTTGGGCATAACTCTGGCACAACTCTGGGACAACTCTGGCACAACACAAGAACAACACTGGCACAACTCTGGAAAAACTATAGCACAATGTTGGCACAACTCTGGCACAAATTGCCCAACTCTGGCACACCTCTAGCACAACTCTGGCATAATTCTCGCTCAACTATGGCACAACTCTTGCACAGCACTGGCACAAATCTGGCACAACTCTGGCACAACTTTGGCTCAACTCTGGCACACCTCTGTCACAACTCTGGCACAACTCTGAAACAACTCTGGCACCACTCTAGCACCACTCTAGCACAACCATAGCACAACTCTGGCACAACTCTGGCACAACTTTGGCACAACTCTGGCACAGCTATGGCACAACTCTGGAACCACTCTAGCACATCCCTGGCACAACTCTGGCACAACTCTGGCACAACTCTGGCACAGCTTTGGCACAACTCTTGCACAACACGGGCACATATCTGGCTGACTCTGGCACAACGTTAGCACAACTCTGGCACAATTGTGGCACAACTCTGGCACAACTCTGGAACAACGCTGGCAAAACTCTGGCACTACGTTGGCACAACTCGGGCACAACTCTGGCACATCCCTAGCACTACTCTGAAACAACTCTAGCACAACTCTGGCGCAACTCTGGCACAAGTCCAGCACAACTCTGGAAGAACTCTGGCTGAACTCTGGCCCAACTCTGACGCAACTGTGCCACAACTCTGGCACAACTCTGGCACAACTCTGGCACAACTATGGCACAACTATGGCACAACTCCGGCACAACACTGGCACAACTCTGCCACAACTCTGGCACAACTCCGGCTCAATTCTTGCACAACACTTGGAAACCTCTGGCACAAATCTGGCATAACTCTGGCACACCTCTGGCCCAACTCTGGCACAATTCTGGCACAACTTTGCCACAATTCTGGCACAACAATTGCACAACAATGGCACATTTCCGGCAAAACTCTGGCACAACTCTGGCACAACTCGGGCACAACATCCGCACAACTCTGGCACAACACTGGTACAACCCGGCACAGCTCTTGCACAACTTTGGCACAACTCTGCCACAACTCTGGCACAACTCTGGCACAAATCCAGCACGTCTCTCACACAACTCTAGTACAACTCTGGCAAAACTCTGGAACAACTCTGGCTCAACTCTGGCACAACTCTTGCACACCTCTGGCATAATTCTGGCAAAACTCTGGCTCAACTCTGGCACACCTCTGGCACACCTCTGGCACAACTCTGGCACAACTATGGCACAATGTTGGTACAACTTTGCCACAACTCTGGCAAAATTCTAGTACCACTCTAGCACCACTCTGGCACAACCATGGCACAACTCTGGCACAACCCTGGCACAGCTATGGCACAACTCTGGCACCACGCTAGCACAACTCTGGCACAGCTATGGCACAACTCCTGCACAACTCAGGCACATATCTGGGACAACTATGGCACAACTCTAGCACAACTCTGACACAATTGTGGCACAGCTACGGCAATACTCTAGCACAACTCTGGCTCAACTCCAGCACAACTCGAGTACAACCCTGGCACAACTCTAGCATAACTCTGGCAAAACTCTGGCACAACTCTGGCACAATTCGTAAATAGCTCTGGCAAAACTTTGGAAAAACCCTGGCGCATTTCTGCCACAACTCTGGCAAAACTCTGGGACAACTATGAAACAACTGTGACACAACTCAGGCACAACTCTGGCACAAAATTCGGACACCTCTGGTCCAACTCTGGCACAACTCTGGCGCAACACTGGCACAACTCTGGGACAACTCTGGCACAACTCTGGGCAATTATGGCATCATTGTGGCACAACTCGGGCACAACTCTGGCACAAGTCTTGCACAACTCTGGCACAACTCTGGCACAACACCAGCACAACTCTGGCACACCTCTTGCAAAACTGTGGCACAACTCTGGGACAACTCTGGCACAACTCTGGGCAATTATGGCATCATTGTGGCACAACTCGGGCACAACTCTGGCACAAGTCTTGCACAACTCTGGCACAACTCTGGCACAACACCAGCA
This sequence comes from Penium margaritaceum, assembly GCA_023375785.1. Lineage (NCBI taxonomy): Eukaryota > Viridiplantae > Streptophyta > Zygnematophyceae > Desmidiales > Peniaceae > Penium > Penium margaritaceum. The sequence continues at coordinate 150,659 of SZWC01001996.1, read as the reverse complement.
CAACTCTGGCACACCTCTTGCAAAACTGTGGCACAACTCTGGCCCAACTCTGGCAGAACTCTTGCCCAACTCTGGCACAACTCTGGCACAACTCTTGCTAAACGTTGGCACAACTCTGGCTCAACTCAGGCAGAACTCTGGCACAACTCTGGAACAACTCTGGCACATCTCTAGCACAACTCTGGCACGTCTCTGGCACAACTCTGGCATACCTTTGGCACAATTCTGGCACAACTCTGTCACAACTCTGGCACAACACTGGCTCAACTCTGGCACAACTTTGGCCCAACTCTGGCACAACTCTGGCAGAACTCTGGCACACCTCCGGCACAACACTGGCACAACTATGGCACAACATTGGCACAACTCTGGCTTAATTCTGTCACAATTCTGGCATCATTCTGGCACCACTTTTGCACAACCATGGCACAACTCAGGCACAGCACTGGTACAACTTTGGCACAAATCTGGCACAACTATGGCACAACTTTGGCACCACTCTGGCACAACTCTGGCACAACTCTGGCACCACTCTGGCACAGCTCTGGCTTAACTCTGGCACAACTCGGGCACATATCTGGCACAACTCTGGCATACCTCTAGCACAATTCTGCTACAACTCTGGCACGACTGCGGCAAAACACTGGCACAACTCTGGCACTGCATCAGCAAAACTCGGGCACAAATCTGGCACAAAACTAGCAAAACAATGGCATAACGTTTGCACAACACTGGCACAACTCTGGCACAACTCCGGTACAACTCTGGCAGAACTCTGGAACAAATCTGGTACAACTCTGGCGCAACTCTGGCACAACTATGGCACAACTCTGGCATTACTATGGCACAATTGTGGCACAACTTGGGCACAACTCTTGCATATCTTTTCCAAAACTCTGCCACAACTCTGGCACAACTCTTGCAGAAATCTGGCAGAACTCTGGCACAACACTGGCATACCTCTAGCTCAACTTTGACACAAATCTGGCTCAACTATGGCACCACTCTAGCACCACTCTGGGACAACAATGTCACAACTCTGGCACAACTCTGGCACTTTATTGGCACAACTCTGGCACAGCTATGGCATAACTCTTGCACCACTCTAGCACAACTCTGGCACAACTTCTCTCACAGCTCTGGCACAACTCTTGCACAACTCGGGCACATATCTGGCACAACGCTGACTCAACTCTAGCACAACTCTTGCACAATTGCGGCACAACTACGGCACAACTCTGGCACAACTCCGGCACAACAATGGCACAACTCTGGCACAACTATGGGACAATGTTGGCACAACTCTGGCACAACTCTGGCACAACTCTGGCATCACTCTGGCATTACTCTGGAAAAACCATGCCACAACTCTGGCACAACACTGGCACACCTTTGGCACAACTCTGGCACAACTATGGCACACCTTTCGCACAACGCTTGCACAACTATGGCACAACACTGGCACCACTCTGGCATTACTCTGGCACAACTCTGGCACAACTCTGGCACAACTCAGGCACAGCTCTGGGACAGCTCTGGCACAACTTGAGCACATATCTGGCACAACTCTGGCATACCTCTAGAACAACGCTGGCACAACTTGGGTACAACTATGGCACAACTCTACCACAACTCTGGCACAACTCCGGCACAACTATGGCACAATTGTGGCCCAACTCAGGCACAACTCTGGCACCACTTTCACAGAATTCAGCATAACTCTTGCACAACTCTGGCACAACTCTGGCACAACACTGGCACAACTCTGGCACAAATCTGGCACAACGCTTGCACACTTCTAGCACAAATCTGGCACAACTCTGGCTTACCCCTGGCAAAACCCTTGAACAACTCTGGCAAAACCCTGGCACAACACTGGCACAACTCTGGCTCAACGCTGGCAAAACTCTGGCATAAGTCTGGCATAACTCTGGCCCAACGTTGGCGCAACTCTGGCAAATTTCTGCCACAACTCTGGCACCACTCTCGCACCACTCTGGCACAACCATGGTACAACTCTGGCACAACTCTGGCATGACTTTGGCACAACTGTGGCACAGCTATGGAACAACTCTGGCACCACTCTAGCACAACTCTGGCACAATTTTGGCACAACTCTGGCACAAGTCTGGCACAAAGCTGGCATAACTCTTGAAAAACTCTGGCACATATGTGGCACAAATCTGGCAAAACTCTAGCACAACTCTGGCACAATTGTGGCACAACTACGGCACAACTCTGGCACAACTCTGCCACAACTTTGGCACTACGTTGGCAAAACTCGCGCAGAACTCTGGAAAAACTCTAGCACAACTCTGGCACAACTCTAACATAACTCTGACACAACTCTGGAACAACTCTGGCACAACTCTGGGGCAACTCTGCCACAACCGTGGCACAACTCTGGCACAACTCTGGCACAACTCTGGCACAACTAGGGCACAATTGTGGCACAACTGGGCACCTCGGGACAACTTTCGCACAAATCTGGCACAACTGTGGCACAACTCTGGCACACCTCTTGCATAAATCTGGTAGAACTCTGGCTCAACTCTGGCACAAATCTTGCACAAATCAGGCACAACTCTGGCAGAGCTCTGGCAAAACTCTGGCTCAACTCTTGCACAACTCTGGCACAACTCGGGCACAACTTTGGCACAACTCCCGCACAACTCTGGCATACCTCTTGCAATTCTGTGGCATGTCTCTAGCCAACCTCTGGCACAACCCTTGCACAACTCTGGCATAATTCTGGCACAACTCTGGAACAACTCAGGCACAACTCTGGCAAAAATCTGGCACAATTCTGGCACAACAATGGCAAAACTCTGTCACAACTATGGCACAACGTTGGCACAACTCTGGCACAGCTATGGCACAACTCTGGCACAACACTGGCACAACTTTGGCACAACTCTGGCACAACACTGGCACAACACTGGCACATCTCTGGCACAACTCTAGCACACCTCTGCCACCACTCTAGCACCACTCTGGCACAACTCTGGCACAACTCTGGCACAATTCTGGCACAACTTCTGCAAACCTCTGGCACAGCTATGGCACAACTCTGGCACCACTCTAGCTCAATACGGGCACAACTTCTGAAACAACTATTGCACACCTCTGGCACAGGTCTAGCACAACTCTTGCACAACTCGGGCACATATCTGGCACAACTCTAGCACAACTGTAGCACAACTCTGGCACATTTGTCGCAGAACTACGGCACAACTCTGGCACAACTCCAGCACAACTCCAGCACAACACTGGCTCAACTCTGGCACAACTATGGCACAATGTTGGCACAACTCTAGCATAACTCTGGCACAACTCTAGCATCACTCTGGCACAACTCTGGCACAACCATGGCACAACTCTGGCACAACGCTGGCACAACTATGGCACAACTCTGGCACAACTATGGCACAACTCTGGCACCACTCTAGCACCACTCTGGCTCAACTATGGAAAACCTCTGGCACAACTCCTGCACATCTCTTGCACAACTCTTGCAAAACTCGGGCACATATCTGGAAGAACTCTGGCTTACCTCTAGCACAACACTGGCACAACTCTGGCACAACTTGCATTCAACTCTCGCAAAACTTGTGCACAACTCAGGCACAACTCAGGCACATTTCTGGCACAACTCCGGCACAACTCTGGCACGTCTTTGGCACAACTATGGCACAACTCTGGCACAACCATGTCAAAACTCTGGCACAATTTTGACAAAACTCTGGCTCAAATCTGGGAAAACTTTGGCAAAACTCTGGCACAACTCTGGCACAACTCTGGCACAACTCTTGCACAACTCTGGCACAACACTGGCACAACTTTAGCACAACTCTTGCACAACTCTGGCACAACCTTGGCACAACTCTGGCACAACTCTAGCACAACTCTGGCACAACTCTGGCAAAACTCTGGCTCAACTCTGGCAAAACTTTGGCAAAACTCTGGCACAACTCTGGCACAACTCTGGCACAACTCTTGCACAACTCTGGCACAACACTGGCACAACTTTAGCACAACTCTTGCACAACTCTGGCACAACCTTGGCACAACTCTGGGACAACTCTGGCACAACTCAGGTACAACTCTGGCGCGCCTTTTGCACAACACTAGCACAACTCTGGCACATTTCTGACACAACTCCGGCACATATCTGGCAATTGTTTTGAAAATCTCTAGCACAACTCGGGCACACCCATGGCACAACTCTTGCACAAGTCTGGCAAAACCCTGGAAGAACTCTGGCACAACTGTGGCACAATTATGTCAAAGCTCTGGCACAACTCTGGCAAAACGTTTGGTACAACTCTGACACAACTCTGACACAACTCTGGCACCACTCTAGCTAAACTATGACAGAACGTTGGCACAACTCTGGCACAACTCTGGCATAACTCTGGCATCACTCTGGCACAACTCTTGCACAACCAAGGCTCAACTCTGGCACAACACTGGCACAACTTTGGCACAACTCCGGCACAACTATTGCCAAATCTTGTAGCACTCTGGCACCACTCAGCAAAACAACTCTGGCACAACTCTGGAACAACTCCGGCACAGCTCTGGCTAAACTCTGGCACAACTCAGGAACATATCTGGCACATCTCTGGCATACCTCAGGCACAACTCTGGCACAACTCCGGCACAACTCTGGCACATCTTTTGCACAAATTTGCCACAATTCTGGCACAACTTTGGAACAACTCTGGCACAACTCGTGCACAACTCTGGTGCAACTCTGGCTCAAATCTGTCACATCTCTGGCACAACTCTAGTACAACTCTGGCACAACTCTGGCACTCTGGCACAACTCTGGCACAACATTGGCAAAACTCTGGCACAACTCTGGCACAACTCAGGAACAACACTGGCGCGACTTTGGCACATCTCTGGCACGACCTTGGAACAACTCAGGTACAACTCTGGCGCAACTTTTGCACAACACTGGCACAACTCTGGCACATTTCTGGCACAGCTCTGGCACAACACTGGCACGTCTCTGGCAAAACTCTGGCACAACTCTGGCACAACCATGGCACAACTCTGGCACAACTTTGGCACAACTCTGGCAGAACTCTGGCACAACTCTGGCATAACTCTGGCACAACTCCGGCACAACTCTGGCACAACTCTGGCCGAACTCTGGCACAACTCTGGCCGAACTCTGGCACAACTCTGGCCGAACTCTGGCACAACTCTGGCCGAACTCTGGCACAACTCTGGCCGAACTCTGGCACAACTCTGGCCGAACTCTGGCACAACTCTGGCCGAACTCTGGCACAACTCTGGCCGAACTCTGGCACAACTCTGGCCGAACTCTGGCACAACTCTGGCCGAACTCTGGCACAACTCTGGCCGAACTCTGGCACAACTCTGGCCGAACTCTGGCACAACTCTGGCCGAACTCTGGCACAACTCTGGCCGAACTCTGGCACAACTCTGGCCGAACTCTGGCACAACTCTGGCCGAACTCTGGCACAACTCTGGCCGAACTCTGGCACAACTCTGGCCGAACTCTGGCACAACTCTGGCCGAACTCTGGCACAACTCTGGCCGAACTCTGGCACAACTCTGGCCGAACTCTGGCACAACTCTGGCCGAACTCTGGCACAACTCTGGCCGAACTCTGGCACAACTCTGGCCGAACTCTGGCACAACTCTGGCCGAACTCTGGCACAACTCTGGCCGAACTCTGGCACAACTCTGGCCGAACTCTGGCACAACTCTGGCCGAACTCTGGCACAACTCTGGAACAACTTTCGCACAATTCTGGCATAACTCTGGCACAACTCAGGCACAACTCCGGCGCAACTCTGGCACGTCTCAGGCACAACTCTCGCACAACTCTGGCACAACTATGGCACAACTCTGGCACAACTCTGGCACAACTCTGGCACAACTCTGGCAGAAATCTGCAAGAACTCTGGCGCAACTCGGGCACAACTCTGGCACAACTCTGGAAAAACTCTGGCACAACTCTGTCACAACTTTGGCACAACTCTGGCACAACTCTTGGACCACTCTAGCTCCACTCTCGCACAACTCAGGCACAACTCTGGCACAACCCAGGCAAAGCTCTGGCACAATTCTGGCAGAACCCTGGCACAACTCTGGCACAACACTGGCAAAAATTTGGCAGAAGTTTGGCGCAACTCGGCCACAACTCTGGCACAACGTTCGCACAAACCTATCAAAACTGTGGCACATCACCAGCACAACTCTGGCACAAGTCTGGCACAACTCTGGCACATCTTTAGCACAATTCTGGCACAACACTGGCACAACTCTGGCACAACTCTGGCACAACGTTGGCACAACTCTAGCGCAACACTGGTACAAGAATGGCACAACTCTAGCGCAACTCTGGCACAACTCTAGCACAACCCAGTCACAACTCAGGCACAAGTTCGGCACAACTCTGGCACAAGTCTGGCACACCTCTACCACAACTCTGGCACAACTCTGGCCCAAGTCTGTCACAACTCTGTCATGACACTGGCACAACTCTGGCACAACGTTTGGTACAACTCTGGCCCAACTCTGGCACAACTCCTGCAAAACTCTGGCACAACTTTGTCACATCTCCGGCACAACTCTGGCAAAACACTGGCACAACTTGGGCATGAATCTGGCACAACTTTCGCGAAACTCTGGCACAACTCTGGCACAACTCGGGCAAAACTCTGGCACCACTCTGGCACAAATCCGGCACAACTCTGGGACACCTCTAGCACAACTATGGGACAACTCTGGCACAACTCTGGCACAACTCTGGCACATCTTTTGGAACAACTCTGGCACAACTCTGGCACAACTTGGGCACAACTCTTGCACAACTTTCAGGCACAACTGGCACAACACTGGCACAACTCTGGCACCACTCTGGCACAACTCCGGCACAACTCTGGCACATCTTTTGGAACAACTCTGGCACAACTCTGGCACAACTTGGGCACAACTCTTGCACAACTTTGTTACAAGTCTGGCACAACACTGGCACAGTTATGGCACAACTCTGGCACAACTCTGGCAAAGGTCTGGCACAACTAGGGGACAAATCTGGTACAACTTTCGCACAACTCTGGCACAACTCTGGCCGAACTCTGGCACAACTCTGGCACAACATCTACACAGCTCTAAAACAACTCTGGCACAACTCTAGCACAACTTGGCTTCAACTCTCGCACAACTTTTGCACAACTCAGGCTCAACATTGGCACATTTCTCGCACAACTCCGGCAGAACTCTGGCACATCTTTGACACAACTTTGGCACAACTCTGGCACAGCTTTTGCACAACTCCGGCACAACTCTGGCACAACTCTGGCTCAAATCTGGCACAACTTTGGCACAACTCTTGCACGTCTCTGGCAAAACTCTGGCACAACTCTGGCACAACTCTGGCACAACTCTGGCACAACTCTGGCACAACTCTGGCATCACTATGTCAGAATTCTGGCCCAACCCTGGCAAAACGTTTGGTACAACTCTGGCACAACTCTGATACGACTAGGGCACAACTCTGCCACAACTTTGTCACAACTCTGGCACATCTGGGACAACTCGGGCACACCTTTCGCACAACTCTGGCACAACTTTTGCACAACTCTGGCACAACTCTGGCACAACTCAGGCACAATTCTGGCCCAACTTTAGCACAACTCTGGCACAAATCTGGCACAACCCTGGCACAACTCTGGAACAACTTTAGCACAACTCTAGCACAACTCTGGCACAACTCTGGCACAACTCAGGTACAACTCTGGCACTTCTCTGGCAAAACTCTGACACAACTCCGGCACATTTATGGCACAACTCTGGCACAACTCTGGCACAACTTTGGCACAACTCTGGCACAACTCTTGCACAACTTTGGCACAACTCTGGCACAACTCTTGCACCACTCTAGCCCCACTCTGGTACAACTCAGGCAGAACTCTGGCACAACCCATGCACAACTCTGGTACAATTCTGGCAGAACTCTGGCACAACTCTGGCACATCTCTGGCAAAAACCTGGCAGAACACTGGCGTAACTCGGGCACAACTCTGGCACACCTCTGGCACAAACCTATCACAACTTAAACAAAACTCTGGCATGTCTCCCGTACAACTCTGGCACAACTCTAGCACAACGTTGGCACAATGTTGGCACAACTCTGGCACAACTCTGGCACCACTCTAGCACTACTCTGGCACAACCATGGCACAACTCTGGCACAACTCTAGCACAACTCTAGCACAACTCTAGCACAACTCTAGCACAACTCTAGCACAACTCTAGCACAACTCTAGCACAACTCTAGCACAACTCTAGCACAACTCTAGCACAACTCTAGCACAACTCTAGCACAACTCTAGCACAACTCTAGCACAACTCTAGCACAACTCTAGCACAACTCTAGCACAACTCTAGCACAACTCTAGCACAACTCTAGCACAACTCTAGCACAACTCTAGCACAACTCTAGCACAACTCTAGCACAACTCTAGCACAACTCTAGCACAACTCTAGCACAACTCTAGCACAACTCTAGCACAACTCTAGCACAACTCTAGCACAACTCTAGCACAACTCTAGCACAACTCTAGCACAACTCTAGCACAACTCTAGCACAACTCTAGCACAACTCTAGCACAACTCTAGCACAACTCTAGCACAACTCTAGCACAACTCTAGCACAACTCTAGCACAACTCTAGCACAACTCTAGCACAACTCTAGCACAACTCTAGCACAACTCTAGCACAACTCTAGCACAACTCTAGCACAACTCTAGCACAACTCTAGCACAACTCTAGCACAACTCTAGCACAACTCTAGCACAACTCTAGCACAACTCTAGCACAACTCTAGCACAACTCTAGCACAACTCTAGCACAACTCTAGCACAACTCTAGCACAACTCTAGCACAACTCTAGCACAACTCTAGCACAACTCTAGCACAACTCTAGCACAACTCTAGCACAACTCTAGCACAACTCTAGCACAACTCTAGCACAACTCTAGCACAACTCTAGCACAACTCTAGCACAACTCTGGCTCAACTCTGGGACAACGCTGGCACAACTCTGGCACAACGTTGGCACAACTCTGGCACAACTCTGGCACAACTCTGGCATCACTCTGGCATAACTCTGGCACAACCATGGCACAACTCTGGCACAACACTGGCACAACTTTGGCACAACTCTCCGGCACAACTATTGCACAACTCTGGAACCACTCTAGCACCACTCGGCCAAACAACTCTGGCAGAACTCTGAAACAACTCTGGCACAGCTCTGGCACAACTCTGGCACAACTCGGGCACATATCTGGCACAACTCTGGAATACCTCTGGCACAACTCTGGCACAACTCTTGCACAACTCTGGCACAACTCGGGTTCAACTCTTGCACAACGTTTGCACAACTCAGGCACAACTCTGGCACATTTCTGGCACAACTTCGGCACAACTCTGGCACATCTTTGGCACAACTTTGGCACAACTCTGGCACAACTTTGGCACAACTCCGGCACAACTCTGGCACAACTCTGGCACACCTCTTGCTCAAATCTTTCACAACTTTGGCACAACTCTGGCACAACTCTTGTACAACTCTCGCACAACTCTGGCATTCTGGCACAACTCTGGCACAACTCTGGCACAACTCAGGCACAACTCGGGCACAACTCTGGCGCAACTTTGGCCTAACTGTCGCACAACTCTGGAACAACTCACGTACAACTCTGGCGCGACTTTCGTGTTGGAGAAATGATACAATGGGGTATGCTCCAAAATGGCATAACGCAGAGGGCCAGGGGAGAGGCGCCACTCTCTCCCCTGACCCTCCGCCACCTACGTGCTACCCTAATCTACACAGTGCCTCATGTCTACCGTTGGGTCAGGAGAGAGGGTAGTCCCATGCCTCCCCTGCCCATTCATATGTACCTGTTGTTTGAGAGGGGTATGACCACGAGCAACATATATTGTATGGACCTTTGCACTCCTGTGCGAAGTGGCCTGGAAACAGTAGCCTGAGCGGAGCTCTGGCAGGAGACTGACGTGGCATCTCGAAAGGAGCAGACGGAGAACAGAGTACTGGACTACCAGTCCGATTGATATGGACGTATGACTGTGCTGACATGTGGGAGGGGGAGGGGGGGGGGG
>SZWC01001996.1:95318-131955 GCA_023375785.1 Penium margaritaceum | reverse complement strand
ACAACTCTGGCACAACTTGGGCACAACTTTCGCACAACGCTGGCACAACTTTCGCACAACTCTGGCACAACTCTGGCACAACTCGGGCACAACTCTGGCGCAACTTTAGCACAACTCTGGCACAAATCTGGCACAACTCTGGCACAACTCTGGAACAACTTTTGCACAACTGTGGCACAAGGCTGGAACAATTCTGGCACAACTCCGGTACAACTCTGGCACGTCTCTGGGACAACTCTGGCAGAACTCTAGCACATCTATCGGACAATTCTGGCAAAACTCTGGCACAACATTGGCACAACTCTGGCACAACCCTGGCATGGCTTTGGCAGAACTCTAGCACGACTCTTGCACCACTCTAGCTTCACTCTGGCACAACTCTGGCACAACTCTGGCACAACCCATGCACAACTTTGGCACAGTTCTGGCAGAACTCTAGCACAACTCTGGCACAACTCTGGCAAAAAACTGGCAGAACTCTGGCGCAACTCGGGCACAACTCGAGCACAACTCTGGCACAAACCTAGCACAACTTAAACAAAACTGTGGCACATCCCCGGCACAACTCTGGCACAACTCTAGCACAACTCTGGCACAACTCTGGCACAACTCTGGCACAACCCAAGCGCGACACTGGCACAACACTGGCACAACTCTAGTGACACTCTGGCAGAACTCTGGCACAACTCCGGCACAACTCTGGCACAACTCCAGCACAACTCTCACACAACTCTGGCACAACTCTGGCCCAAATCTGTCAAACCTCTGTCATAACTCTGGCACAACTCTAGCACAACGTTGGGTAAAACTCTGGCACAACTCTGGCCCAACTCCTGAAAACTCTGGCACAACTTTGTCACAACTCCGGCACAACTCTGGCAAAACTCTGGCACAACTTGGGCACAAATCTGGCAAAACGTTTGCACAACTCGGGCACAACTCTGGCACAGCTCGGGCACAACTCTGGCAAAACTCTGGCACAACTCTGGCACACATTCGGCACAACTCTAGCACACCTCAAGAACAACTCACAGACAACTCTGGCACAGCTCTGGCAAAACTCTGGCACAACTCTGGCACAACTCTGGCACATCTTTGGAACATCTCTGGCACAACTCTGGCAAAACATCGGCACAACTATTGCACAACTTTGTCACAACTTTGGCACCACTCTGGCACAATGATGGAAAAACTCCGGCACAACTCCAGCACAACTGGGCCACAAATCTGGTACAACTTTCGCACAACTCTGGCACGACTCTGGCACAACTCGGACACAACTCTGGCAAAACTTTTGCACAGCTCTAAAACAACGTTTACACAACTCAGGTTCAACTCTCTGACAACTCTTGCACAACTCAGGAACAACTCTGGCACATTTCTGGCACAACTCTGGCACAACTCTGGCACGTCTTTTGCACAACTTTGGCACAACTCTGGCACAAATTTGGCACAACCCTGGCATAACTCTGGCACAACTCTGGCACAACTCTGGCTGAAATCTGGCACAACTTTGGCTCAACCCTGGCACAACTCTGGCACAACTCTGGCACAACTCTGGCACTCTGGCACAACTCTGGCACAACTCTGGCTGAAATCTGGCACAACTTTGGCTCAACCCTGGCACAACTCTGGCACAACTCTGGCACAACTCTGGCACTCTGGCACAACTCTGGCACAACATTGCCACAACTCTGAGACAACTCTTGCACAACTCGGGCACAACTCTGGCGCACCTTTGGCACAACTTTGGCACAACTCTGGAACAACTCAGGTACAACTCTGGCGCTACTTTTGCACAACACTGGCACAACTCTGGCACATTTTTTGCACAACTCCGGCACAACTCTGGCACGTCTCTGGCAAAGCTCTGGCACAACTTTGGCACAACCATGGCACAAATCTGACACAACTCTGGCACAAATCTGGCACAACTCTGGAAACTCTGGCACAACTCTGGCATAACTATGTCAAAACTCTGGCACATCTCTGGAAAAACGTTTGGTACAACGCTGGCACAACTCTGACACGACTCCGGCACAACTCTGACACAACTTTGTCACAACTCTGGCACAATTCTGGCACATCTCGGGCACAACTTTTGCACAACTCTGGCACAACGTTTGCACAACTCTGGCACAACTCTGGCACAACTCGGGAACATATCTGGACCAACTTTAAAACAACTCTGGCACAAATCTGGCACAACTCTGGCACAACTCTGGAACAACTTTCGCACAACTCTGGCACAACTCTGGCACAACTCTGGCACAAATCTTGCACAAGTTTGGCACAACTCTGGCACAACTCTGGCACAATTCCGGCTCAACTCTGGCACATCTCTGGCACAACTCTGGCACAACTCTGGCACAACTATGGCACAACTCTGGCACAAATCTTGCACAAGTTTGGCACAACTCTGGCACAACTCTGGCACAACTTTGGTACAACTCTGGCACAACTCTTGCACCACTCTAGCTCCACTCTGGCACAACTCAGGCACAAATCTGGCACAACCCACGCACAACTCTGGTACAATTCTGGCAGAACTCTGGCACAACTCTGGCACAAACCTTGCACAACTTAAATACAACTCTGGCACATCTCGGGCACAATTCAGGCACACCTCTAGCACAGTATTGGCCCAATGTTGGCACAACTCTGGCACAACTCTGGCACCACTCTAGCACCACTCTGGCACAACCATGGCACAACTCTGGCACAACTCTGGCACAACTCTGGCACAGTTATGGCACAACTCTGCCACCACTCTAGCACAACTCTGGCACAACTCTGGCACAACTCTGGCACAGCTCTGGCACAACTCTTGCACAAATTTGGCACATATCTGGCAAAACTCTGGCACAACTCTGACAAAACTCTGGCACAGCTCTGGAACAACTCTTGCACAACTTGGGCACATATCTGGCACAAATTTGGCAGAACTCTGGCACAACTTCGGCACAAAACTGGCACAACTCACGCACAACTATGGCACAATGTTGGCACAACTCTGGCATAACTCTGGCACAATTCTGGCATCACTCTGGCACAACTCCGGCACAACCATGGCACAACTCTGGTAAGCCACTGGCACAACTTTGACGCAACTCTGGCACAACTCTGACACAACTATGGCACAACTCTCGCACCACTCTAGCTCCACTCTGGCTCAACTCAAACATAACCCTGGCACAACTCTGGCAAAGCTCTGGCACAACTCTGGCACAACTCAGGCAAAACGTTGAGTACAACTCTGGCACGACTCTGACACGACTCGGGAACAGCTCTGGCACAACTTTGTTACAACTCTGGCAAAATTCTGGCACAACTCCAGCAGAACTCTGGCACAACTCTGGCAAAACTCTAGCACAACTCGGGCACATCTTTCACACAACTCTGGCACAACTTTTGCACAACTCTGGCACAACTCTGGCACAACTCTGGCAGAACTCTGGCACAACTCTAGAACAACTTTGGCACAACTCCCGCACAACTCTGGCACGACTCTGGCACAACTCTGGCACAACTCTGGCAGAACTCTGGCACAACTCTAGAACAACTTTGGCACAACTCCCGCACAACTCTGGCACGTCTCTGGCACAACTCTGGCACAACTCCGGCACAACTATTCCACAACTCTGGCACAACTCTGGCATAGCTTCGGCACAACTTTGGCACAACTCTTGCACCACTCTAGCTCCACTCTGGCACAACTCATGCACAACCCTGGCACAACCCATGCACAACTTTCGCACAATTCTGGCCGAAATCTAGAACAAATCTGGCACAACTCTTGCAAAAATCTGGCAGAACGCTGGCGCAACTCGGGCACAACTCGAGCACAACTCTGGCACAAACCTAGCACAACTTAAACAAAAGTGTGGAACATCCTCGGCACAACTCTGGCACAACTTTGGCTCAACTCTGGCACAACTCTGGCACAACTCTTGTACAACGTTGGCACAACTCAAGCGCAACACGGGCACAACACTGGCACAACTCTAGCGAAAATGTGGCAGAACTCTGGCACAACTCTGAAACAACTATGGCACAACTCTGGCACATCTCTAGCACAACTCTGGCCCAGCTCTGGCCCAAATCTGTCACAACTCTGTCATAACTGTGGCACAACTCTGGCACAACGTCGGGTACAACTCTGGCACAACTCTGGCCCAACTCCGGAAAAACTCTGGCACAACTTTGTCAAAACTCTGGCACAACTCTGGCAAAACCCTGGCATACTCTGGCGTTGGGCACAAATCTGGTATAACTTTTGCACAACTCAGGCACAACTCTGGCACATCTCGGGCACAACTCTGGAACAACTCTGGCACAACTCTGGCACACATCAGGCACAACTCTAGCACACCTCAAGCACAACTCAGAGACAACTCTGGCACAGCTCTGGCACAACTCTGGCACAACTTCGGCACAATTATTGCACAACTTTGTCACAACTTTGGCACAACTCTGGCACAACTCTCGCAAAACTATGGCACAATTCGGCCACAAATCTGGTACAGCTTTTGCACAACTCTGGCACAACTCTGGCACAACTCGGGCACAGCTCTAGCACAACTTTTGCACAGCTCTAAAACAACTCTGGCACAACTCAGGTTCAACTCTCGCACAACTCTAGCACCACTCAAGCACAACCCTGGCGCATTTCTGGCACAACTCCAGCACAACTCTGGCACGTCTTTGGCACAACTTTGTCACAACTCTGGCACAACTTTGGCACAACTCTGGCACAACTCTGGCACAACTCTGGCATAACTATGGCTTAAATCTGGCAGAACTTTGGCTCAACTCTGGAACAACTCTGGCACACCTCTGGCACAGCTCTGGCACTCTGGCACAACTCTGGCACAACTTTGGCACAACTCTGGCACAACTCGGGCACAACTCTGGCGCACCTTTGGCACAACTCTGGCAAAACTCTGGAACAACTCAGGTACAAATCTGGCGCTACTCTTTCACAACACTGGCACAACTTTGGCACATTCTTCACATAACTCCGGCACAACTCTGGCACGTCACTGGCAAATCTCTGGCACAACTCTGGCACAACCATGGCACGACTCTGGCGAAACTCTGGCACAACTCTGGCAGAACTCTGGCACAACTCTGGCATAACTGTGTGAAAATTCTGGCACAACTCTGGAAAAACGTTTGGTACAACGCTGGCACAACCGTGACAGGACTCGGGCACAACTCTGACACAACTTTGTCACAACTCTGGCACAATTCTGGCACAACTCGGGCACAACTTTCACACACCTCTGGTACAGCTTTTGCACAACTCTGGCACAACTCTGGCACAACTCGGGCACAATTCTGGCCCAACTTTAGCAGAACTCTGGCACAAATCTGGCACAACTCTGGCACAACTCCTGAACAACTTTGGCTCGTCTCTGGCACAAATCTGGCACAACTCTGCCACAATTTTGGCACAACTTTGGCACAACTCTGGCACAATTCTGGCATAAGTCTGGCACAACTCTGGCACAACTCTGGCAAACATCTGACAGAACACTGGCGCAACTCGGGCAAAACTCTGGCACAAACCTAGCACAACTTAAATAAAACTCTGGCACATCTCCGGCACAACTCTGGCACAACTCTTGCACAACGTTGGCACATCTCTTGCACAACTCTGGTACAACTCTGGCACACCTCTTGCACAATGTTGGCACAACTCTGGCACAGCTCTGGCACCACTCTAGCACCACTCTTGCACAACCATGGCACAACTCTGGCACAACTCTGGCACAGTTATGGCACAACTCTTGAACCACTCTAGCACAACTCTGGCACAACTCTGGCACAACTCTGGCACAGCTCTGGCACAACTCTTGCACAACTTGGGCACATATCTTGCACAACTCTGGCACAAATCTAGTACAACTCTGGCATAATTGTGGCACAACTACTGCAAAACTCTGGCACATCTCTGGCACAACTCCGGCACAAAACTGGCACAACTCAGGCACAACTATGGCACAATGTTGGCACAACTCTGGCATAACTCTGGCACAACTCTGGCATCACTCTGGCATAACTCTGGCACAACCATGGCACAACTCTGACAAGCCACTGGCACAACTTTGGCAAAACTCTGGCACAACTCTGGCACAACTATGGCACAACTCTGGCACCACTCTAGCTCCACTCTGGCTCAACTCTAGCATAACTCTGGCAACACACTGGTATAGCTCTGGCACAACTCTGGCAAAACTCGGCCACATATCTGGTACAACTCTGGCATACCTCTGGCACAACTCTGGCACAACTCTGGCACAACTCTGGCACAACTCGGGTTTAACTCTCGCACAACGTTTGCACAACTCAGTCACAACTCTGACACATTTCTGGCACAACACCAGCACAACTCTGGCACGTCTTGGGCACAACTATGGCACAACTCTGGCACAACCATGTCACAACTCTGGCACAAATTTGGCACAACTCTGGCTCAAATCTGGCACAACCTTGGCACAACTCTGGCACAACTCTGGCACAACTCTGCCACAACATTGGTACAAATCTGGCACAACTCTGGCACAACTTTGGCACAACTCTGGCAAAACTCTGGCAAAACTCAGGCACAACTCTGGCACGACTTTGGCACCACTCTGGGACAACTATGGAACAACTCAGGTACAACTCTGGCACGACATTTGCACATCACTGGCACAACTCTCGCACATTTCTTGCACAACTCCTGCACATCTCTGGCACGTCTCTGGCATATCTCTAGCACAACTCTGGCACAACCATGGCACAACTCTGGCACAACTCTGGCAAAACTCTGGCACAACTCTGCCACAACTCTGGCAAAACGTGGGATACAACTCTGCCACGACTCTGACACGACTCGGGCACAGCTCTCGCACAACTTTGTTACAACTCTGGCACAATTCTGGCACAACTCCGGCAAAACTCTGGCACAACTCTGACACAACTCTAGCACAACTCGGGCACAACTTTCGCACAACTCTGGCTCAATTTTAGCACAACTCTGGCAGAACTCTGGCACAACTCTGGCACAACTCTGGCCCAACTTTAGCACAACCTTGGCACAAATCTGCCACAACTCTGGAACAACTTTGGCACAATTCCGGCACAACTCTGGCACGTCTTTGGCACAACTCTGGCACAACTCTCGCACAAATATGGCACAACTCTGGCACAACTCTGGCACAACTTTGGCACAACTCTGGCACAACTCTGGCACAGCTTTGGCACAACTCTGGCACGACTCTTGCACCACTATAGCTCCACGCTGGCACAACTCAGGCACAACCCTGGCACAACCCATGCACAACTTTGGAACAATTCTTGCAGAACTCTGGCACAACTCTGGAACAACTCAGGTACAACTCTGGGGCGACATTTGCACATCACTCGCAACTCCAGCACATCTCTGGCACGTCTCTGGAAAAACTCTAGCAAAACTCCAACAACTCTGGGGCAAATCAGGTACAACTCTGGGCCGACATTTGCACATCACTTGCACAACTCCAGCACATCTCTGGCACTTCTCTGGAAAAACTCTAGCAAAACTCTGGCGCAACCATGGCACAACTCTGGCACAACTTCGGCAAGACTCCAGCAGCAACTCAGGTACAACTCTGGGGCGACATTTGCACATCACTTGCACAACTCCAGCACATCTCTGGCACGTCTCTGGAAAAACTCTAGCCAAACTCTGGCACAACCATGGCACAACTCTGGCACAACTCTAGAAAACCTCTGGAGGAAATCTGGCACAACTCTGTCGCAACTATGTCACAACTCTGGCACGACTCTGGCAAAACTATTGGTACAACTCTGGCACACCTATGGCACAAAGTTGGCACAACTCTGGCACAACTCTGGCATAACCCTGGCACAACTCTGGCATTACTCTGGCCTAACTCTGGCACAACCATGGCACAACTCTGGCACAACACTGGCACAATTTTGGCACAACTCTGGCTTAACTATTGCACAACTCTGGAACCACTCTAGCACCACTCGGGCAAAGAACTCTGGCATAACTCTGAAACAACTATGGCACAGCTCTGGCACAACGCTGGCACATCTCGGGAAAATATCTGGCTTAACTCTGGCATACCTCTGGAAAAACTCTGGCACAACTCTCGCACAACTCTGGCACAACTCGGGATCAACTCTTGCACAACGTTTGCACAACTCAGGCACAACTCGGGCACATGTCTGGCACAACTCCGGCACAACTCTGGCACATCTTTGGCACAATTTTGGCAAACCTCTGGCACGTCTTTGGCAAACGTTTGGCACAACTCTGGCACAACTCTGGCACAGCTCGACACAACTCTGGCACAACTTTGGCACAACTCTCGCACAACTCTGGAACAACTCAGAAACAACTCTGGTGCAACTTTAGCACAACACTGGCACAACTCTGGCACATTTCTGGCACAACTCCGGCACAACTCTGGCACGTCTCTGGCAAAACTCTGGCACAACTCTGACACAACCATGGCACAACTCTGGCTAAACTCTGGCACAACTCTGGCACAACTCTGGCACAACTCTGGCATAACCATGTTACAACTCTGGCACAACTCTGGCAAAATGTTTGGTACAACTCTGGCACAACTCTTACACGACTCCGGCACAACACTGGCACAACTTTGTCACAACTCTGGCACAATTCTGGCACAACTCCGGAACAACTCCGGCACAACTCTGGCATAAATCTGGCACTTCTCAAGCACAAGTCTCGCACAACTTTCGCACAACTCTGGCAAACTTTCGAGAAAACTCTGGAAAAACTCTGGCACAAATGGGGCACAACTCTGGCCCAACTTTGGCACAACTCTGGCACGACTCTGGCAAAACTCCAGCAGCAACTCAGGTACAACTCTGGGGCGACATTTGCACATCACTTTGGCATTTTCACATCAGCAGTTGGCACTACTCTGGCAAAAAAATGGGTATAACTCTGGCACAACTCTGACACGGCTCGGGCACAGCTCTGGCACAATTTTGTCACAACCTTGGCACAATTCTCGCACAACTCCGGCACAACTCCAGCACAACACTGGAACAACCCTGGCACAACTCGGGCACAACGTTCGCACAACTCTGGCACAACTTTCCCACAACTCTACCACAACTCTGGCACAAATCGGGCACAACTCTGGCCCAACTTTAGCACAACTCTGGCACAAATCTGGCACAACTCTGGCACAACTCTAGAACAACTATGGCACAACTCCGGCACAACTCTGGCACGTCTCTGGCACAACTCTGGCACAACTCTGGCACAACTTTGGCACAACTCTGGCACTACTCTGGCACAACTCTGGCACAACTCTCGCACAACTCTGGCACAACTCTGGCACAACTCGGGCACAACTCTGGCCCAACTTTAGCACAACTCTGGCACAAATCTGGCACAACTCTGGCACAACTCTAGAACAACTATGGCACAACTCCGGCACAACTCTGGCACGTCTCTGGCACAATTCTGGCACAACTCTGGCACAACTATGGCACAACTCTCGCACAACTCTGGCACAACTTTGGCACAACTCTGGCACAACTCTGGCACAGCTTTTGCACAACTCTGGCACGACTCTTGCACCACTCTAGCTCCACTCTGGCACATCTCAGGCACAACTCTGGCACAACCCATGCACAACTTTGGCACAATTCTGGCAGACCTCTAGCACAACACTGACATAACTCTGGCAAAAATATTCCAGAACTCTGTCGCAACTCAGGCACAAATCAAGCACAACTCTGGCACAAGCCTAGTACAACTTAAACAAAATTCTGGTACATTCCCGGCACAACTCTGGCAGAACTCTGGCACAACATTGGCACAACTCAAGCGCAACACTGGCACAACACTGGCACAACTCTAGCAAAACTCTGGCAGAACTCCAGCACAACTCTGGCACAACTCTGGCACAACTCCGGCACACCTCTGGCACAACTCTGGCCCATCTCTAGCACAACTCTGGCACAACTCTGGCCCAAATCTGTCACAACTCTGTCATAACTCTGGCACAACTCTGGCACAATGTTGGGTACAACTCTGGCACAACTCTGGCCCAACTCCGGCAAAACTCTGGCACACCTTTGTCACAACTCCGGAAGAACTCTGGCAACACTCTGGCACAACTTGGGCACGAATCTTAAACAACTTCTGCACAACTCAGGCACAACTCTGGTAAAACTCAGGCACAACTCTGGCACAACTCTGGCACAACTCTGGCACACATCCGGCACAACTCTGGCATACCTCAAGCACAACTCAGAGACAACTCTGGCACAGCTCTGGCACAACTCTGGCACAACTCTGGCACGACTCTGGCACATCTTTTGGAACAACTCTGGCACAACTTCGGCACATCTATTGCAAAACTTTGTTACAACTTTGCCACAACTCTCCCACAATCATGGAAAAACTCCGGCACAACTCTGGCACAACTCGGCCACAAATCTGGTACAACTTCCGTACAACTCTGGCACAACTCTGGCACAACTCGGGCACAACTCTAGCACAAATTTTGCACGGCTCTAAAAACAACTCTGGCACAACTCAGGTTCAACTCTCGCACAACTCTTGCACAACTCAGGCAAAACTCTGGCACATTTCTGGCACAACTCCGGCACAACTCTGGCACATCTCTGGCAAATCTCTGGCACAACTCTAGCACAACCATGTCACAACTCTGGCACAACTCTAGCATAAGTCTGGCAGAACTCTGGCTCAACTCTGTTATAACTATGCCACAATTCTGGCACTACTCTGGCAAAACTTTGGGTACAACTCTGGCACGACTCTGACACGACTCGGGCACAGCTCTGCCACAACTTTATCACAACCTCGGCACAATTCTCGTACAACTCTGGCACAACTCTGGCACAACTCTGGCACAACTCGGGCACAACTTTCGCACAATGCTTGCACAACTTTTGTACAACTCTGGCACAACTCTGGCACAACTCGGGCAAAACTCTGGCCCAACTTTAGCACAACTCTGGCACAAATCGTGCACAACTCTGGCACAACTCTGGAACAACTTTGTCACAACTCCGGCACAACTCTGGCACGTCTCTGGCACAACTCTGGCACAACTCTGGCACAACCTTTGGCCCAACTCTGGCACATCTCTGGCACAACTTTGGCACAACTCTTGCACAACTCTGGCACAGCTTTGGCACAACTCTGGAACAACTCTTGCACCACTTTAGCTCCACTCTTGCACAACTCAGGCACAACTCTGGCACAACCCATGCACAACTTTGGCACAATTCTGGCAGAACTCTAGCACAACTCTGGCACAACTCTGGGAAAAATATTGCAGAGCTCTGGCGCAACTCGGGCACAACTCGAGCACAACTCTGGCACAAATCTAGCACAACTCAAACAAAACTGTGGCACATCCCCGGCACAACTCTGGCACAACTCTGGCTTAACTCTGGCACAACATTGGCACAACTCAAGCGCAACACTGGCACAACACTGGCACAACTCTAGCAAAACTCTGGCAGAACTCTCGCACAACTATGGCACAACTCTGGCACAACTCCGGCACAACTCTGGCACAACTTTGGCACATCTCTAGCACAACTCTGGCACAACTCTAGCCCAAATCTGTCACAACTCTGTCATAACTCTGGCACAACTCTGGCACAATGTTGGGTACAACTCTGGCACAACTCTGGCACAACTCTGGCCCAACTCCAATAAAACTCTGGCACAACTTTGTCACAACACCGGCAGAACTCTGGCAAAACTCTGGCACAACTTGGGCACGAATCTTGCACAACTTTTTCACAACTCAGGCACAACTCTGGTACAACTCGGGCTCAACTCTGGCACAACTCTGGCACACATCCCGCACAACTCTGGCACACCTCAAGCACAACTCAGAGACAACTCTGGCACAGCTCTGGCACAACTCTGGCACAACTCTGGCACAACTCTGGCACATCTTTTGGATTAACTCTGGCACAACTCTGGCACAAATTCGGCACATCTATTGCACAACTTTGTCACAAATTTGGCACAACTCTGCCACAATTATGGCAAACCTCCGGCACAACTCTGGCACAACTCTGGCACAACTCGGCCACAAATCTGGTACAAATTTCGCACAACTCTGGCAAAACTCTGGCACAACTCGGGCACAACTCTAGGACAACTTTTGCACAGCTCTAAAACATCTCTGGCACAACTCAGGTTCAACTCTCACACGACTCTTGCAAAACTCAGGCACAACTCTGGTACATTTCTGGCACAACTCGGGCACAACTCTGGCACGTCTTTGGCACAACTTTGGAACAACTCTGGCACAACTTTGGCACAACTCTGGCACAACTCAGGCACAACTCTGGCACAACTCTGGCTGAAATCTGGCACAACTTTGGCTCAACTCTGGCACAACTCTGGCACGACTCTGGCACAACTTTGGCACTCTGGCACAACTTTGGCACAACTTTGGCACAACTCTGGCACAACTCTGGCACAACTCGGGCACAACTCTCGCGCACCTTTGGCACAACTCTGGCACAACTCTAGAACAACTCAGGTACAACTCTGGCGCTACTTTTGCACAACACTGGAACAACTTTGGCACATTTCTCGCATAACCCCGGGACAACTCTGCCACATCTCTGGCAAATCTCTGGCACAACCATGGCACGACTCTGGCACAACTGTGGCACAACTCTGGCACAATTCTGGCATAACTATGTCAAAACTCTGGCACAACTCTGGCAAAACGTTTGGTACAACGCCGGCATAACTGTGACACGACTCGGGCACAACTCTGACACAACTTTGTCACAACTCTGGCACAATTCTGGCACAACTCGGGCACAACTTTCGCACAACTCTGGCACACCTTTTGCACAACTCTGGCACAACTCCGGCACAACTCGGGCACAATTCTGGCCCAACTTTCGCACAACTCTGGCACAAATCTGGCACAACTCTGGCACAACTCCGGCACAACTCTGGCACGTCTCTGGCACAACTCTGGCACAACTCTGGGACAACTATGGCACAACTCTGGCACAACTCTGGCACAACTTTGGCACAACTCTGGCACAACTCTGGCACAACTCCGGCACAACTCTGGCACGTCTCTGGCACAACTCTGGCACAACTCTGGGACAACTATGGCACAACTCTGGCACAACTCTGGCACAACTTTGGCATAACTCTGGCACAAGTCTGGTACAACTTTGGCACAACTCTGGCACAACTCTTGCACCACTCTACCTCCACTCCGGCACAACTCAGGCACAACTCTGGAACAACCCATGCACAACTCTGGCACGATTCTGGAAGAACTCTGGCACAACTCTGGCACAACCCTGGCAAAAATCTTACCAAACACTGGTGCAAAACGGGCACAACTCTGCCACAAACCTAACACAACTCAAACACAACTCTGGCACATCTCCGGCACAGCTCTGGCACAACTCTAGCATAACGTTCGCACAATGTTGGCACAGTATTGGCACAACTCTGGCACCACTCTAGCACCAAACTGGCACAACCATGGCACAACTCTGGCACAACACTGGCACAACTCTTGCACAATTTGGGACCATATCTGGCACAACTCTGGCACAACTCTAGCACAACTCTGGCAAAACTTTGGCACACCTACAGCATCACTCTGGCACAACTCTGGCACAACCATGGCACAACTCTGGAAATCCACTGGCACAACTCTGGCACAACTCTGGCACAACTCTGGCACCACTCTAGCTCCACTCTGGCTCAACTCTAGCATAACTCTGGCACAACTCTGGCAAAGTTCTAGCACAAGTCTGGCACAACTCCGGCACATATCGTACAACTCTGGCATACCTCTGGCACAACTCTGGCACAACTCTGGCACAAATCTGGCACAACTCGGTTCAACTCTCGCACAACTTTGGCACAACTCAGGCACAACTCTGGCACATTTCTGGCACAACTCCGGCACAAATTTGGCACGTCTTTGGCACAACTCTGGCACAACTTTGGCAAAACTCTGGCATAACTCTGGCAGAACTCTGGCACAACTTCGGCACAACTCTGGCACCACTTTGGCACAACTCCGGCACAACTTTGGCAAAACTCTGGCATAACTCTGGCAGAACTCTGGCACAACTCTGGCACAACATTGGCACCACTCTGGCACAACTCTGGCACAACTTTGGCACAACTCTGGCACAACTCTGGAAATATTCGTCACAACTCTGGCACGACTTTGGCACAACTCTGGGACAACTCTGGAACAACTCAGGTAAAACTCTGGCGCGACATTTGCACATCACTGACACAACTCTGGCACATTTCTTGCAGATATCCAGCACATCTCTGGCACGTCTCTGGCAAAAATCTAGCACAACTCTGGCACAACCATGGCACAACTTTGGCACATCTCTGGCAAAACTCTGGCATAACTCTGGCAGAACTCTGGCACAACTCTGGCGCAACTATGTCACAACTCTGGCACTACACTGGCAAAACCTTTGGTACAACTCTGGCACATCTATGGAACAACGTTGGCACAACTCTGGCACAACTCTGGCAACACTCTGGCACAACTCTGGCATCACTCTGGCATAACTCTGGCACAACCATGGCACAACTCTGGCAAAACACTGGCACAACTCTGGCACAACTATTGCACAACTCTGGAACCACTCTAGCACCACTTGGCCAAACAACTCTGGCACAGTTCTGAAACAACTCTGGCACAGCTCTGGCACAACGCTGGCACAACTCCGGCACATATCTGGCACAACTCTGGCATACCTCTGGCACAACTCTCGCACAACTCTCGCACAACTCTGGCACAACTCGGGTTCAACTCTCGCACAACTTTTGCAAAACTCTGGCACAACTCTGGCACATTTCTGGCACAACTCTGGCACGTTTCTGGCACGTCTTTGGCACAACTCTGGCACAACTTTGGCACTACTTGGGCAGAACTCTGGCACAACTCTGGCTTAATTCTGGCTAAAATCTTTCACAACTTTGGTACAACTCTGGCACAACTCTGGTAAAACTCTGGCACAACTCTGGCACTCTGTCACAACTCTGGCACAACTTTGGCACAACTCTGGCACAACTCTGGCACAACTCGGGCACAACTCTGGCGCAACTTTGGCACAACTCTCGCACAACTCTGGAACAACTCAGGTACAACTCTGGCGCGACTTTAGCACAACACTGGCACAACTCAAGCACATTTCTGGCACAACTCTGGCACAACACTGGCACGTCTCTGGCAAACCTCTGGCACAAATCCGACACAACCATGGCACAACTCTGGCACAACTCTGGCACAACTCTGGCACAACTCTGGCATAACTATGTTACAACTCTGGCACAACTCTGGCAAAACGTTTGGTACAACTCTGGCACAACTCTAACACGACTCCGGCACAACTCTGGCACAACTTTGTCACAACTCTTGCACAATTCTGGCACAACTCTAGAACAACTCCGGCACAACTCTTGCACAAATCTGGCACTTCTCAGGCACATCTTTGGCACAAACCTGGCACAACTTAAGCGCAACTCTGGCACAACTCTGGCACAAAGCGGGCACAACTCTGGCCCAACTTTGGCACAACTCTGGCACAAATCTGGCACAACTCTGGCACAACTCTGGAACAACTTTTGCACAACTCTGGCACAACTCCAGCACAACTCCAGCACAACTCTGGCACGTCTCTGGCACAACCCTGGCACAACTCTGGCACAACTCTGGAACAACTTTTGCACAACTCTGGCACAACTCCAGCACAACTCCAGCACAACTCCAGCACAACTCTGGCACGTCTCTGGAACAACCCTGGCAGAACTCTGGCACAACTATGGCACAACTCTGGCACCACTCTTGCACAACACTGGCAAAAATCTGGCAAAACTCTGGCGCAGCTCAGGCACAACTCTGGCACAACTCTGGCACAACTCTGGCACAACTCTGGCACAACTTTGGTACAAGTCTGGCACAACACTTGCACCAGTCTAGCTCCACTCTGGCACAACTCAGGCACAACTCTGGTACAACCCTGGCACAACTCTGGCACAATTCTGGCAGAACTCTGGCACAACTCTGGCACAACTCTGGCAAAAATCTGGCAGAACTCTGGCGCAACATGGGAACAACTTGACCACAATTCTGGCACAAATCTAGCACAACTCAAACAAAACTGTGGCACATCTCCGGCACAACTCTGGTACAACTCTTGCACAACTCTGGCACAAATCAGGCACAAATTTAGCACAACTCTGGCACAACACTGGCACAACTCTGGCACAACTCTGGCACAACATTTTTACAACTCTGGCACATCACTGGCACAACACTGGGACAACTATAGCGCAACTCTGGCACAACTCTAGCACAACTTTGGCACAACTCTGGCACAACCCCGGCACAACTCTGGCACAACTCTGGCACACATCTAGCACAACTCTGGAACAACTCTGGCCAAAACCTGTCACAACTCTGTCATAACTCTGGCACAATTCTGGCACAACGTTTGGTACAACTCTGGCACAACTCTGGCACAACTCCGGCAAAAGTCTGGCACAACTTTGTCACAACTCCGGCACAACTCTGGCAACATTCTGGCAAAACGTGGGCACGAATCTGGCACATCTTTCGCATAACTCTGGCACAACTCTGGCACAACTCGGGCACAACTCTGGCACAACTCTGGCACATCTCTGGCACAAAGCCGGCACAACTCTGGCACACCTCTAGCACAACTCCGAGACAACTCTAACACAACTCAGGCACAACTCTGGCACAACTCTAGCACATCTTTTGGAACAACTCTGGCAAAACTCTGGCACAACTTGGGCACAACTCTTATCCAACTTTGTCACAATTCTGGCACAACTCTGGCACAATTATGGCAAAACTCCAGCATACCTCTGGCACAACTTTGGCACAACTTGGGCACAAATCTGGTACAACTTTCGCACAACTCTGGCACAACTCTAGCACAACTCGGGTACAACTCTGGCACAACTTTTGCACAGCTCTAAAACAACTCTGGCAAGACTCTGGCACAACTCAGGTTCAACTCTCGCACAACTCTTGCACAACTCAGGCAAAACTCTGGCACATTTCTGGCACAACTCCGGCATAACTCTGGCACGTCTTTGGCACAACTTTGGCACAACTCTGGAACAACTTTGGCACAACTCTGGCACAACACTGGCACAACTCTGGCACAACTCTGACTGAAATCTGGCACAACTTTGGCACAACTCTGGCACAACTCTCGCACAACTTTGGCACAACTCTTGCACTCTGGCACAACTCTGGCACAACTTTGGCACAACTCTGGCACAACTCTGGCACAACTCGGGCACAACTCTGGCGTGACTTTGGCACAACTCTGGCACAACCCTGGAACAACTCAGGTACAACTCTGGCGCGACTCTTGCACAACACTGGTACAACTCTGGCACATTTCTGGTACACCTCCGGCACAACTCTGGCACGTCTCTGGAAAATCTCTGGCACAACTCTGGCACAACCTTGGCACAACTCAGGCACAACTCTGGCACAACTCTGGCTCAACTCTGGCATAACTATGTCACAACCTTGGCAAAACTCTGGCAAAACGTTTGGTACAACACAGGCACGACTCTGACACGACTCAGGCACAACTCTGGCACAACTTTGTCACAACTCTGGCACAACTCTAAAACAACTTAGGCACACCTCTGGCCAAACTTTCGCACAACTCAGGCACAAATCTGGCACAACCCTGGCACAACTCTGGAACAGCTTTCGCACAACTCTGGCACAACTCTGGAACAACCTGTCCCAACTCCGGCTCAACTCTTGCACGTCTCTTGCACAACTCTGGCACAACTCTGGCACAACTATGGCACAACTCTTGCACAACTCTGGCTCAACTTTCTGCACAACTCTGGTACAACTCTGGCACAGCTTTGGCACAACTCTGGCACGACTCTTGCACCACTCTAGCTCCGCTCTGGCACAACTCAGGCACAACTCTGGCACAACCCATGCACAACTTTGGCACAATTCTGGCAGAACTCTGGCACAACAATAGCAAAATTCTGGCAAACATTTGGCAGAACTTTGGCGCAACTCGGGCACAACTCGAGCACAACTCTGGCACAAACCTAGCACAACTAAAACAAAACTGTGGCACAACTCTGGTACAACTCTGGCACAACTCTGGCACAAATCTGGCATAACTCTGGCACAATGTTGGCACAACTCAAGCGCAACACTGGCACAACACCGGCACAACTCTACCACAACTCTGGCTGAACTCTGGCACAACTCCGGCACAACTCTGGCTCAACTCTGGCACATCTGTAGCACAACTCTGGCACAACTCTGGCGCAAATCTGTCACAACTCTGTCTTAACTCTGGCACAACTCTGGCACAACGTTGGGTACAACTCTGGCACAACTCTGGTCCAAATCCGGCAAAATTCTGGCACAACATTGTCTCAACTCCGGCACAACTCTGGAAAAACTCTGGCACAACTTGGGCACGAATCTGGCACAACTTTCGCACAACTCGGGAACAACTCTGGCACAACTCGAGCACAACTCTGGCACAACTCTGGCACAACTCTGGCACACATCCGGCACAACTCTGGCACATCTCAAGCACAACTCTGAGACAACTCTGCCACAGCTCTGGCACAACTCTGACACAACTCTGGCACAACTCTGGCACATCTTTTGGAACAACTCTGGCACAACTCTGGCACAACTTGGGCACAACTATTGCACAACTTTGTCACACCTTTGGCACAACTCTGGCACAATTATGGCAAAGCTTCGGCAGAACTCTGGCACAACTCAGGCACAAATCTGGTACAAATTTTGCACAACTCTAGAACAACTCTTGCACAGCTCTGAAACAACTCTGGCACAACTCTGGCACAACTCAGGTTCAACTCTCGCACAACTCTTGCACAACTCAGGTACAACTCTGGCGCATTTCTCGCACAACTCCGGCACAACTCTGGCACAACTTTGGCACAACTCTGGCACAACTTTGTCACAACTCTGGGACAACTCTGGAACAACTCAGTAACAACTCTGGTGCTACTTTTGCACAACACTGGTACAACTCTTGCACATTTCTGGCACAAATCCGGCACAACACTGGCACGTCTCTGGCAAATCTCTGGCACAACTCTGGCATAACCATGGTAGGACTCTGGCACAACTCTCGCACAACTCTTGCAGAACTCTGGCACAACTCTGGCATAACTATGTCACAACTCTGGCACAACTCTGACAAAACGTTTGGGACAACTCTGGCACAACTCTGACACAACTCGGGCACAACTCTGACACAACTTTGTCACAACTCTGGCACAATCCTGGCACAACTCTGGCACAACTCTGGCACATTTCTGGCACAACTCTAGCACAACTTGGGCACAACTGTGGCCGAACTTTAGCAAAACTCTGGCACAAATCTGGCACAACCCTGGCACAACTCTAAAACACGTTTTGCACAACTCTGGCACAACTCTGTCAAAACCCTGGCACAACTCCGGCACAACTCTGGCACGTCTCTGGCAAAAATCTGGCACAACTCTGGCACAACTATAGCACAACTCTGGCACAACTTTAACATAGCTTTGGCACAGCACAGGAACAACTTTGGCACAGCTCGGTCACGACTCTTGCACCACTCTAGATCCACTCTGGCACAACTCAGGCACAACTCTGGCACAACCCATGCACAACTCTGGCACAATTCTGGCTGAACTCTGGCAAAACTCTGACACAACTCTGGAAGCAATCGGGCAGAACTCTGGCGCAACTCGGGCACAACTCTGGCACAACTCTGGCACAAACCTAGCACAAGTTAAACACAACTCTGGCACATCTCCGGCACAACTCTAGCGCAACACTGGCACAACACTGGCACAACTCTAGTGCAACTCTGGCACAACTCTAGCACAACTCTGGCACAACTCCGGCACAACTCTGAGACAACTCTGGCACAAATTTTTCACAACTCGGGCACAACTCTGGCAAAACTCTGGCACAACTTGGGCAAGAATCTGGCACATTTTTCATTCAACTATGGCACAACTCTTGCACAACACAGGCACAACACTGACACAACTTTTGCACAACTCTGGTACAACTCTGGCACAACTCTGGCACAACTTTGGCACAACTTTGGCACAACTCTGGCACAACTCAAGCACAAAGCTGGCACAACTTGGGCACAACTCTGGCTCAACTCTGATACAACACTGGCACAACTCTGGAACAACCCTGGCATTACTCAGGCACAAATCTAGCACAACTTGGGCACAACTCCGGCAAAAATCTGCCACAACTCTGGTACAACTTTGGCAAAACTCTGGCACAACTCTGGCACAACTCGGGCACATCTCTGGCGCGACTTTGGCGCAACTCTGGCACAACTCTAGCA
The DNA here is from genome assembly GCA_023375785.1 of Penium margaritaceum. Taxonomy (NCBI): domain Eukaryota; kingdom Viridiplantae; phylum Streptophyta; class Zygnematophyceae; order Desmidiales; family Peniaceae; genus Penium; species Penium margaritaceum. Next base: position 111,486 of record SZWC01001996.1, on the reverse strand, counting down.
CAACTCAAGTACAACTCTAGCACAACTTTCGCACAACTCTGGCACAACTCTGGCACAACTCTGGCACAACCATGGCACAACTCTGGCACAACTCTGACATAACTCTGGCACAGCTCTGGCACAACTCTGGCACAACGGTATCACAAATCTGGCACAACTCTGGCAAAACGTTTGGTGCAACTCTGGAACAACTCTGACACGACTCGGGCACAACTCTGGCATGACTTTGGCACAGCTCTGGCACAATTCTGGCACATCTCTGGCACAACTTTGGCACAACTCTGCCACAACTCTGGTTCAACTCTGGCACAACTCTGGCACGTCTCTGGCACAACTCTGGCACAACTCTGGCACAACTCTGGCACAATTCTGGCACAACTCTGGCACAACTCTGGCACAACTCTGGCACATCTCTGGCACAACTTTGGCACAACTCTGCCACAACTCTGGTTCAACTCTGGCACAACTCTGGCACGTCTCTGGCACAACTCTGGCACAACTCTGGCACAACTCTGGCACAATTCTGGCACAACTCTGGCACAACTCAGGAACAACTCTGGCACAACTTTCGCACAACTCTGGCACAACGTTTGCACATCTCTGGCACAACTTTGGCACAACTCTGGGACAGCTCTGGCACAACTCGGGCACAACTCTGGCCCAACTTTGGCACAGCTGTGGCACAACTCTGGCACAACTCTAGCTCAACTCTGGCACAACACGGGCACAAATGTGGCACATTTATGGCACAACTGTGGCACAACTCTGGCACAACTCTGGCACAATTATGGCACAACTCTGGCACAACTCTGGCACAACTTTGACACAACTCGGGCACAAATCTGGTACAACTTTTGCACAACTCCAGCACAACTCTGGCACAACTGGGGCACAACTCTGGCACAACTTTTGCACAACTCTAAAACAACTGTGGCACAAGTCTGGAACAACTTGGGCACAAATCTGGCACACCTTTGGCACATCTCGGGAACAACCCTGGCACAACACTGGCACAACTCTGGCACAACTCTCGCACAACGTGGGCACAAATCTGGCACAACTTTGGCACAACTCTGACACAACTCTTGCACAACTCTGGCACAACTCTGGCACAACTCGGGCACAAATTTGGCACAATTTTTGCACAACTCTAGCACAAATGTGGCACAATGCTAACACAACTCTCGCACAACTGTGGCTCAACTCTGGCTCAACTCTGGCACAACTCGGGCACAACTCTGGCGCATCTTTGGCACAACTCTGGCACAAATCTGGCAGAACTCAGCTACAACTCTGGAAAATCATTCCACACCTCCGGCACAACTCTGCCACAACTCTGGTTCAACTCTGGCACAACTCTGGCACGTCTCTCGCACAACTCTGGCACAACTCTGGCACAACTCTGGCACAGTTCTGGCACAACTCTGGCACAACTCAGGAACAACTCTGGCACAACTTTCGCACAACTCTGGCACAACGTTTGCACAACTCTGGAACAATTCTGGCACAACTCCGGCACAACTCTGGCACAACTCTGGCATAACTGGGGCACAAATCTGGAACAACTTTTGCACATCCCTGGCAGAACTCTGGCACACCTCGGGCCCAACTCTGGCCAAACTTTGGCACAACTCTGGCACAACTCGCGCAGAATTCTGGCACAACTCACGCACAAAATGGGCACAAATGTGGCACAAATTTGGCACGACTCTGGCACAGCTCTGGCACAGCTCTGGCACAATTCTGGCCCAACTCTGGCACAACTCAGGCGCAACTCTGGCTCATCTCTGGCACAACTCTGGCACAACTCTGGCACAACTTTGGCACAACAGTGGCACAACTTTGGCACAACTCTGGTACAACTCTGGCACAAATCTAGCACAACTCTGGCACAACTTTTGCACAACTCCCACACAACTCTGCAACAACTCGGGCACAACTCTGGCCTAACTTTGGTACAACTTTGGCACAACTCTGGCTCAACACTGTCAAAACCCCGGCAGAATTCTGGCACAACTCTAGCACAACTCTGGCACATCTCTTGCACAACTCTGGCACAACTTGGGCACAACTCTGGCACATCTCTAGCACATCTCTGGCTCAACTCTGGCACAACTGTAGCACAACTCTTGCACAACTCTGGCACAACTCTGGCACAACTCTGGCACAACTATGAAACAACTTTGGCACAACTCTGGCACAACTCCTGCCATACTTGTGCCAGAGTTGTGCACAAGTTGTGCCACAGCTCTTCCAGGGTTGTGCCAGATTTGCGCCAGATATGTGCCATAGTTGTGCCATAGATTGCAAAAGTTGTGCCAGAGTTGTGCAAGAGTTGCGCCAGATTTTTGCCAGTGTTGTGCCAGAGTTGTGCCAGAGTTGTCCCAGAGTTCTGCCAGAGTTGTGCCAGAGTTGTGCCAGAGTTATGCCAGACTTGTGCCAGAGTTTTGCCATAGTTTTTCCACAGTTGTGCCAGAGTTCTACCAGAGTTGTGCCTGAGTTGTGGCAGAGTTGTGCCATAGTTGTGCCAAATTTGTAACAGAGTTATGCCCAACTTATGCCAGAGTTGTTTCAAAGTTGTACCAAAGTTGTGCCAAAGTTGTGCCGTAGTTGTGCCAGAGTTGTGCCAAAGTTGTGCCAGAGTTGGTGCCGAGTTGTGCCAGAGCTGTGCGAGAGTTGTGCCATAGTTTTCCCAGAATTCTGCCAGAGTTGTGCCAGAGTTTTGCCAGAGTCATGCCAGAGTTGTACCAGAGTTGTGCAAAACATGAGCCAAAGCATTGCCAGATTTGTGCCCGGGTTGTGCCAGAGTTGTGCCAGAGTTGTGCCCGAGTTGTGCCTGAGTTGTGCCAGAGCTGTGCCAATGTTGTGCCAGAGTTGTGCCCAAGTTGTGCGAGTTGTGCCAGAGTTGTGCCAGAGTTCTGCCAGGGTTGTGCCAGAGTTGTGCCATGGTTGTGCCAGAGGTCTGCCAGAGTTGTACCAGAGTTGTGCAAAACATGAGCCAAAGCATTGCCAGATTTGTGCCCGGGTTGTGCCAGAGTTGTGCCATGGTTGTGCCAGAGGTCTGCCAGAGTTGTACCAGAGTTGTGCAAAACATGAGCCAAAGCATTGCCAGATTTGTGCCCGGGTTGTGCCAGAGTTGTGCCATGGTTGTGCCAGAGGTCTGCCAGAGTTGTACCAGAGTTGTGCAAAACATGAGCCAAAGCATTGCCAGATTTGTGCCCGGGTTGTGCCAGAGTTGTGCCATGGTTGTGCCAGAGGTCTGCCAGAGTTGTACCAGAGTTGTGCAAAACATGAGCCAAAGCATTGCCAGATTTGTGCCCGGGTTGTGCCAGAGTTGTGCCATGGTTGTGCCAGAGGTCTGCCAGAGTTGTACCAGAGTTGTGCAAAACATGAGCCAAAGCATTGCCAGATTTGTGCCCGGGTTGTGCCAGAGTTGTGCCATGGTTGTGCCAGAGGTCTGCCAGAGTTGTACCAGAGTTGTGCAAAACATGAGCCAAAGCATTGCCAGATTTGTGCCCGGGTTGTGCCAGAGTTGTGCCATGGTTGTGCCAGAGGTCTGCCAGAGTTGTACCAGAGTTGTGCAAAACATGAGCCAAAGCATTGCCAGATTTGTGCCCGGGTTGTGCCAGAGTTGTGCCCAAGTTGTGCGACTTCTGCCAGAGTTGTGCCAAAGTTGTGCCAGAGTTGTGCCAGAGTTGTTCCAGAGTTGTGCCAGAGTTTTTCCAGAGTTGTGCCAGAGTTGTGCCAGAGTTCTTCCAGAGTTGTGCCAGAGTTATGCTTGTGTTGTGCTAAAGTTGTGCCAGAGTTGTATCATAGTTGTGCCAGAGTTGTGCCACATTTGTGCCAGCGTTGCTCCAATGTTGTGCCATAGATGTGCAAGAGTTGCGCAAGAGTTGTGCCAGAGTTGCGCCAGAGTTGAGCCAGAGTTGTTCTAGAGTTGTGCTTAAGTTGTGCCAGTGTTGTCCAAGAGTTGTGCCATAGTTGTGCTAGGGTTGTGCCAGAGTTGTGCCAGAGTTGTGCCAGTGTTGTCCCAGAGTTGTGTCAGTGTTGTGCCAGATTTGTGGCCGAGTTGTGCCAGAGTTTTGCCAGAGCTAAGCCAGAGTTGTGCCAGAGTTGTGCCAACGATGTGCCAGAGTTGTGGAATAGTTGTGCCAGATTTTTTCCGGGTTTGTGCCAGAGTGGTGCCAGAGTTGTTCCAGAGTTGTGCCAAAGGTGTGCCACATTTGTGCCCGAGTTGTGCAAGAGTTGTGCCAGAGTTGTGCCGGAGCTGTGCCAGAGTTGTGCCAGAGTTGTGGTAGAGTTTTGCCGGAGTTGTGCGAGAGTTGTGCCAGAGTTGTGCCAGATTTGTGCCAGAGTTGTGCCAGAGTTGTGCCAGAGTTGTGCTAGAGTTGTGCCAGATTTGTGCCAGTGTTGTGCCAATGTTGTTGCTGATATGTGCCTGAGTTGTGCTAAGGTTGTGCCAGAGTTGTGCCCAAGTTGTGCCAGAGTTGTGCCAGAGTTGTTCCAGAGTTGTGCCAGAGTTGTGCCGGAATTGTGCCAGAGTTGTGCCAGAGTTGTGCCAGAGCTGTGCCAAAGTTGTGCCAGATTTGTGCCCGAGTTGTTCCAGAGTTGTGCCAGAGTTGTGCCGGAATTGTGCCAGAGTTGTGCCAGAGTTGTGCCAGAGTTGTACCATCGTTGCGCCAGAGTTGTGCCCGAGTTTTGCCAGAGTTGTGCCAGAGTTGTGGCAGATTTGTGGCCGAGTTGTGCCAGATTCTAGCCGGAGTCGTGCCAGAGCTGTGCCGGAGTTGTACCAGAGTTGTATCAGAGTTGTGCTAGATTTCTGCCAGAGTTGTGCTTGTGTTGTGCCAGAGTTGCGCCACAGTTTTGCCAACGATATGCCAGAGTTGTGCCAGAGTTGTGCCAGAGTTGTGCCAGAGGTGCGCCAGAGTTGTGCCAGAGTTCTGCCAGGGTTGTGCAAGAGTTGTGCCAGATTTGAGGCAGAGTTGTGCCATTCATTTTTCCAGAGTGGTGCCTGAGTTGTGCTTAAATTGCGTCAGAGTTGTGCCAGGGTTGTGCTACAGTTGTGCCAGAGCTGTGCCAGATTTGTGCCAGAGTTGTACCAGAGTTGTGCCAGAGTTGTGCAGGAGTTTTGGCAGAGTTTTGGCATAGATGTGCAATAGTTGTGGCAGAGTTGTGCCATACTTGTATCCGAGGTGTGCCAGAGTTGTGCCGGGGTTGTGCAAGAGTGGTGCAAGAGATGTGCCAGAGTTATAGCCGAGTTGTGCCACAGTTTACCAGAGTGATGCCAGAGTTGTGCCACAGTTGTGCCAGATTTTTGCCATAGGTGTTCCTGTGTTGTGCCAGAGTTTTGCCCGACTTGTGCCAGAGTAGTGCTAGAGTTGTGCCAAATAAATACCAAAGTTTTGACACAGATGTGCCAGAGTTGGGCCATAGATGTGCCAGAATTGTGCAAGAGTCGTGCCAGAGTTGTGGCAGAGTTGTGCCATAGTTGTGCCAGAGATGTGCTAGAGCTGTGCCAGAGGTGTGCGAGAGTTGTGCTGGAGTTGTGCAAGAATTGTGCCAGAGTTGTAAAAGAGTTGTGCCATAGTTTGCCAGAGTGATGCCAGAGTTTTACCAGAGTTGTGCCAGAGTTGTGCCAGTGTTGTGCCAGAGTTGTGCATGAGTTGTGCCACAGTTGAGTCAGAGTTGTGCCAGAGTTGTGCCAGAGTCTTAGAGGGTTGTGCCAGAGTTGTGCCAGAGTTTTTCCACAGTTGTGCTAGACTAGTGCCATAGTTGTTGCAGAGTTGTGCCAGAGTTGTGCCAGAGTTGTGCCAGAATTGTGCCAGGGTTGTGCCAGAGGTGTGCCAGAGTTGTGCCAGAGTTGTGCCAGAGTTGAACCAGAGTTGTGCCAGAGTTGTGCAAGATTTGTGCCAGAATTGTGCCAGAGGTGTGGCAAAGTTGTGCCAGGGTTGTGCTTTAGTTTTCCAAAGTTTTGCCATAGTCTGGCCAGAGTTATGCCAGAGTTGTGCCACAATTCAGCCAGGATTGAGCTAGAATTGTGCCAGATTTGTGCCAGAATTTTTCCGGAGTTGTGCCAGAGTTATGCCAGAGTTGTGCCAGAATTGTGCCAGAGTTCTGCCAGAATTGTCCCAGAGTTGTGTAAGAGTTGTGCCAGAGTTGTTCCAGAGTTTTGCTAGAGTTGTACCAGCGTTATGGCATAGTTGTTCCAGAGTTGTGCCATGTTTGTTCCAGATTTGTGTCAGAGTTGACCCAGAGTTGTTCCATACTTGTTCCAGTGTTGTGCGAGAGTTGTGCCACAGTCGTGCCAGAGTTGTGCCAGTGTTGCACCTAAATATTGCCATAACTTCGCATAGATGTGCCATAGATGTGCAACAGTTGTGCCAGAGTTGTGCCGCCGTTCTGCTAGGGTTGTGCCAAAGTTGTAGGAGATTTGTGCCAGAGTTGTGCCAGAGTTGTCCCAGAGTTGTGCCAGGGTTGTGTCAGCGTTGTGCCAGAGTTCTGCCAGAGTTGTGCCAGAGTTTTACCGGAGTTGTGCCACAGTTGCGCCGGAGTTGTGCCAGACTTGTGCCAGAGTTTTCCAACGTTTTGCCAGAGTTGTGCCAGAATTGTGCCATAGTTGGGCGAGAGTTGTGCCACGTATGTGCCATAGTTTTGCCAGGGTTCTGCCAGAGTTGTGCTTTAGCTTCGCCAGAGTTGTGCCAGAGTTTTGCCGGAGTTGTCCTACAACGGTGCCATCGTTTTGCCATGGTTGTGCCAGAGTTATGCCAATACTATGCCAGAGTTGTGCCAGAGTTGTGTCATAATTGTTAGCATTGTGCCAGAGTTGTCCCAGAGTTAAGCCAGAGTTGTGCTGGAGCTGTGCAAGAGTTGTGCCAGAGTTGTGAAGCAGTTGTGCCAGAGTTCTGCAAGAGTGGTTCCAGCTTCGTGCCAGGATTGTGCCAGAGTTGTCCCAGAGATGTGCCAGAGTTGTGCCAGAGTTGTGCCAGAGTTGTACCAGAGTTCTGCCATAGTTGTGCCAGAGTTGTGCAAGAGTTGTGCCAGAGTTATGGGAGAGTTGTTTCAAAGTTGGCAAGAGTGATGCCAGAGTTGTGCCAGAGTTGTGCCTCAGTTGTTCCATAGTTGTGACAGAGGTGTGCCTGCGTTGTGCCAGAGTCTTGCCAGAGTTGTGTAGGATTTGAGCCAGATTTGTGCCATAGTTGTGCCAGAGTTATGCCAAGATTACGCTAGATTTGTGCTAGATTTGTGCCAGATTTGTGCTAGATTTGTGCCAGAGTTGTGCCAGATTTGTGCCCGAGTTGTGCCAGAGTTGTGCCAGATTTGTGCCATTGTTGTGCCATAGTTGTTCCAGAGTTGTACCAGAGTTGTGCCAGAGATGTGCCAGAGTTGTGCCAGAGTTGTACCAGAGTTGTGCCAGAGTTGTGCCATAGTTGTGAAAACGTTGTGCCAGGTTTGGGCCAGAGTTGTGCCAGAGTTAAGGCATAGTTGTGCCAGAGTTGTGCCAAAGTTCTGCCAGAGTTGTGTCAGATTTGTGCCAGAGTTGTGCCAGAGTTGTGCCATGTTTGTGCCAGAGTTGTGCCATAGTTGTGCCACAGTTGTGCCATAGTTGTGCCATGCTTGTTCCATGGTTGTGCTAGAATTGTGCCAATTTTGTGCCAGAGTTGTGCCAGAGTTGTGCCATGGGTTGCCAAAATGCTTCCAGAGTTCTACCATAGTTGTGCCAGAGTTGTACCAGATTAATGGCAGAGTTGTGCCAGATTTGTAATGAGGTGCCCCTATTTTTTTGGCATACTCGGGGCCTCGACCGAGTTTCAGGGGCATCTGGGCCATTTTCCGTTTTTCGGAAATTTGGCTCGCGGTCGAGCTCGCCTCTGCCCGACCGCGGCTGTGCGGAGCGAGGAGGAGGAGGAGCAAGCGAGCGAATGGAGCACGGCGTGCTCCACACGCCAGGGGCGTGTTTCGCTCGTCGCTTCGCGGCAGCGTTTCGAACACGCCACGCGGGGGTGGCTTCCCCCCTCTCGACGGGTAGTGTAACGGCGACGCTACCCGCCGAGGGGTCATTTCGACGGACGGCTCCCGGCAACAGCCACGGTCAACGGCGGCAGCAAAAATGGTGGCTGCGACCGCGCGACGGTTGCAGCACTTCCGGTGGCGCGCGCAACACGGCGACCGCACCCACCGCCGCGAGACATACGCGACCAACGGGGCGGCTCGCCGAGAGACAGAAGGACCGTCGATCTGGACGATCGACGGCCGGGAACTTCTCGCACTAGGCTTTAGGTGCAAGTAGAGCACCAGTTTCAGGTGCAAGCAGAGCATTCGGTTCAGGAGCAAGTAGCTTGCTACAGCAAGCTAGGAGACCAGTAGGCTGGGGCTAGAGTAGCCGGCCAGAGAGTATAAATACACTGTACATTGTTCATTGTAATTAACCTGTATTTTCCAGCTCTGGTTTCCAGACATCTCCAAGTCTATCTTTCCGCTGCGACTGTGCTCTCCACACACCAAGGCTAAATCTCTAGAGAGCACCCACTCTCACATCTGGTATCAGAGCCAGAGCCACGCGTTGGGCGACAGCGCTGCCGGAGCTCGCGAAACTTTAAGGAGCGAAGGCACCGACTACGCCGGACAACGTCGAGGCTGATCGAGAGGGAGATTGCAGGACCAGACTTCGAAGCCAACGCATGAGCCAACCTCTGGAATATTTTCTACATTTCCAGAGCGTCCACACGGCCTACCGTGCGCGCGCGGGAGACGACGGGTGACTCCCACGCACTTCGAAGACGTCGGATTTTCGTCCCGGACTGCCGAATTGCTGCCGGAAAATTTTTCGATTGCTGTCGAAACGCTGCCAAATTTTTTTGAAGGATCTCCAGTGGCTAAAATCTATCTAGAGCCATGGAGCAGGCCTTGCAGCAGGTCGTAGAGCAGCTGGGAGCCCTCAAGCTGGAGAACGAGCGGCTCAATCGCCAGATGGCTGACCTGCGGGACGGGACTAACGCTGGACAGGTTGGGGCGACCCGGTCAAGGAGTCCGCCGAGACCAAAGCCAAAGGCTCCGGAAGCGTTCAATCCCTCTATCAAGGGAGCGAGCGTTCGGACCTGGTTGTTTGCGATGAACAGCTACTTTGGGGCTCTGGGTCACCCTCCAGAGGACGATGCTGTGCGTGTGTCATTCGCGGTGACACTGCTACGCGGAGCAGCATTGGAGTGGTGGAGGCAGTTGAAAATGTTGGCCACTCGAGGTGGAGGTGGGAACGCAGCTGTGCAACACGCCGTGTTGTGGCAGCCAGGCGCGGGGCAAGCTGAAGCGCGCGTGCCAACGACATGGGAGCAGTTCGAGCAAGCCATCAGAGATCGATTTGATCTCGTGAACGCCTCCATGGTTGCACGCAACAAGCTTAAGCAGCTGAAGCAGATCGGCTCATTGCAGGAGTACACACGTCCTTTCTTGGCGTTGTGCTCGGAGATCGACGCCATGAGCGAGCCGGAGATGGCAGACAAGTACCACGACGGCTTGAAGGCAGAAATTCAGCGCACGCTGGCACTAAGTGGCATCACGGAGTTCCAGGCGGTGGTAGCCACTACTGAGCGCGTTGACGCGCTACGCTACCATCGAGGGGGTTTCCGTGAGAAGCAAGAGAATTGTCAGCGTCGAGCACAGCACCAACAAGCTGACCCCATGGAGATCGACGCAGTGCAAGGGAGCCAGCAGCAGAGCAAGTCGCGTGGTGGGAACTGCTGGATCTGCGGGAAGCCTGGGCACCACAAGAAGGACTGCAAGAAGAAGCAGTAGGGAAACGGCAACCAGCAGTGAGTGGCGGGCGGCCATCTGCTGGGAAAGCTTCGTCCGCATCAGCGAACACCAGCCCCGAAAGTCCTTCGACAACTAGGGAGCTGCCAAGTGTATTGCTGCGGAGTGAAGGAAGCGGGAGCGTTCCGGGGATCCTCCTGAAAGCCGAAATTTTATCGGCTGGTTCTGCGGACGGCGAGGGGCGCCAGACTCGCCAGCAGATTAAAACGTTACTGGATTGCGGCGCGTCGCACTCATTCTTCAGCGACGAGCTTGCAAAGAGGTTGGGGCTTGCACAGCTACCCAGGAAGCCAACTACGGCCAAGTTGGTGCAAGGGGAGCTGGAGTGCGGACTGCCTCTGAAGCCTCTGAGGATCCGTCTGGGCAAGCTGTCGTGCGATGTGAACTTTCGCACGTGCCCGATGGACACCTACGACGCCATTTTGGGGTGTGACTGGCTGCACCGGTGGAATCCTGCTGTGGATTGGGTGCGCAGCCAGGTGAAAGTGAAGAAATGCGGAGATCAAATTATTTTGCTGTTGTGGGCAGAGGAGAAGGACTCCAAGACAGGCAAGGTGCCGTAGTTGAGTTACGTGCAGCTGAAGCGCTGTCAGCGCAAGGGGGGTCAAGTGTACCTTGTGTGGATGCGGCAAAAGGTAGCAGCTGAAGAGGTGGAAGTGTTGGCAGTGGAGACAAAGCAACCGGAGGGAGAGCAGCAGAAAGCACCTGTAGCAGAGCTGTCGGAAGGCATCAAGGGAGTGTTGGACGGCTACAGAGACGTGTTTCCTGCTGAGCTGCCAAAAGGATTACCACGGAAGCGGGACATCGACCACAAAATTGATCTGGTTCTGGGAGCAACTCCAACGGTACGAGCTGCTTATCGCATCAGCGATAATGAGCTGGGTGAGCTGAAGAAGAAGTTGGAGGAGCTGACGGAGCAGGGGTTCATCAGACAGTCGGTGTCACCTCACGCTGCACCGGTCCTCTTTGTGAAGAAGAAGACAGGGGAGCTGCGGATGTGTGTGGACTATCGCGCACTAAACAACATAACGATCAAGAACCGGTACCCGCTGCCAAGGGTCGAGGAGCTGTTTGACCAGCTGAGGGGAGCGCAGTTCTTCAGCAAGATTGACTTGCGCTCGGGGTACCATCAAATCCGGATTGCGGAGCGGTATGTGGAGAAGACGGCTTTCCGGACGCGGTATGGTCATTTCGAGTACCTCGTGATGCCGTTTGGATTGACCAACGCTCCTGCAACATTCATGAGCCTCATGAACAAGATCTTCCACCCTCACCTGGACCAGTTCGTGGTGGTGTTCCTCGACGACATCCTCATCTACTCCCGAACTCTGGAAGAGCATCAGCAACATCTTCGGCAGGTGTTGGAAATTCTTCGGAGAGAAGTTGTTTGCAAAGCTCTCCAAGTGTGAGTTCGAGAAAAGGGAGGTGGAGTTCCTCAGGCACATCGTCAGCGGCAAGGGTCTCCGCATGGACCCAAAAAAGGTGGAGGCAGTGAAGCAGTGGCCGACACCAAAGTGCGTGCGTGACATCTAGGTGTTCCTGGGGTTTGTCAACTACTACCGGAAATTCATCCGGGGGTACCCAGAAAAGGGTGCGCCGCTGACTCAGCTGCTGAGGAAGGATCACCAGTGGGAATGGGGCGATTAGGAGAAGAAGAGCTTCGAGGAGCTCAAGATTTCCATGTGTGACGCACCGGTCCTGGTGCATCCAGATTCATCCAAGGAGTACGTCATAGCGACGAACGCAAGCGTCTATGCCATTGGGGCGGTGCTGATGCAGGATCACGGGAAGGGCCCGCAGCCGATTGCGTACGCGTCTCACAAGTTGCGAGGTGCAGAGCTGAACTACGCAATCCATGAAAAGGAGATGTTGGCGGTGATCCACGCCTTCAAGCACAGGAGGTGCTACCTCGAGTCGCGACGCTGCGTGGTCTTCACGGATCACTATGCCCTGAAGTACCTGAAGACGCAGCCGAACCTCAGTCGCCGACAAACTCGCTGGATGGAGTTTCTTGAGGGGAGTTTTGACTAGGAGATCCAGTACAAGCCTGGGGAGGTGAACCCGGCAGATCCTCTGTCGCGGAGGCCGGACTTGAGCCTCAATGCCATCTCAGTGCTGATGGGATCTCCAGTCATGCATAGCCTGTTCAAGCACGGCTATGGCGTGGACGGCGAGTTCACGGGTGGTGCGCTGAAAGACGCCACGTGGGATGGAGTGTATTGGCGAAGCGGTCAGGAGCGGAGGATTGTCGTGCCGGACTATGCGCCATTGAAGCAATTGTTGCTGGAGGAGGCGCATGACACCCACTACTCGGGTCACTTCGGCCTTGACAAGACGCTCAAAGCCTTGGCACGCCATACTGGTGGTCGTCAATGGCGACTGATTGCAAGAGGTTTGTGAGCAGCTGCGATGTGTGCCAACGCATCAAGGCACGGAGGACCAAGCCACCAGGGGAGCTGCAACCATTGCCTATACCAGAGAGGCTATGGACAGACATCTCGCTTGACTTCATCGGCGGGTTGCCTGTGACACAGCAAGGCAATAACACGGTGTTGGTGGTGGTGGACCGGTTCTCCAAGATGGCACACTTCATCGCATGTCCTGAGAGCATCGCAGCTTCCGGGACAGCTCAACTCCTCCTAAGTCATGTCCTCAAGCTGCATGGAGTGCCGCAGTCGGTGGTCTCAGATCGCGATCCACGCTTCACTTCGCGATTCTGGAGAGATCTCATGGAGAAGCTGGGTACGAGAGTGCAGCTGACCACGGCATACCACCCACAGAGCGATGGACAGACAGAGCGCACAAACCAGACATTGGAGCAACTGCTGCGGAGCATGATCCCACCGGACGGAGAGGGATGGGAGGAGAAGCTCGGAGTGGCAGAGTTTGCCTACAACTCAACGGTGTCAGCATCAACAGGAAAAGTCACCGTTTGAGGTGGTCTATGGCCACCAGCCACTGAGCCCAGCCGTCCTTGCTACGGCAACATCTCTTCCGGCTGTGCAACAGATTGCTGAAGGGTTTGCCACCACTTAGGACGTGGTGCGGCAACGGCTATTGAAGGCACAAAAGCAGCAGAAGCAGCAGGCAGATAAGCATCGCTCTGCGGAAGAGTTCCAAGTGGGAGATCAGGTGATGCTGAGCTCTACTAACCTGCAGCTGATGGGAGTTGGGAGTCCAAAATTGAAGCCACGGTGGGTGGGTCCGTTCCGCATTCTGGAGAAGCGGTCGGCCGTTTCCTACAAGCTGGAGCTGCCAGCTCACTACAGCATCCATCCGGTGTTCCACATATCCCTGCTTCGTGCCTATCACGATCCCAACACCTTCTTCCAGGGTCGTGGGACACCTCCACCTCCTACTGTCCAGGTTGAAGGAAGTGAGGAGTTTGAGGTGGAGAAGATTATGGCGGACCGCCAGAGGGGACGACGGCGTGAGTTTCTGGTGCAGTGGAAGGGGTACCCGGCTGAGCACAACTCTTGGGAGCCAGAGGTCAACTTCCATGTTGGGGGTACCAACACTGTTCTCCAGGAGTACCTCAGGCGCGCCGGGACGTCGCGCCTCCGACGGAGGGGGTGAATGTAATGAGGTGCCCCTATTTTTTTGGCATACTCGGGGCCTCGACCGAGGTTCAGGGGCATCTGGGCCATTTTCCGTTTTTCGGAAATTTGGCTCGCGGTCGAGCTCGCCTCTGCCCGACCGCGGCTGTGCGGAGCGAGGAGGAGGAGGAGCAAGCGAGCGAATGGAGCACGGAGTGCTCCACACGCCAGGGGCGTGTTTCGCTCATCGCTTCGCGGCAGCGTTTCGAACACGCCACGCGAGGGTGGCTTCCCCCCTCTCGACGGGTAGTGTAACGGCGACGCTACCCGCCGAGGGGTCATTTCGACGGACGGCTCCCGGCAACAGCCACGGTCAACGGCAGCAGCAGAAATGGTGGCTGCGACCGCGCGATGGTTGCAGCACTTCCGGTGGCGCGCGCAACACGGCGACCGCACCCACCGCCGCGAGACATACGCGACCAACGGGGCGGCTCGCCGAGAGACAGAAGGACCGTCGATCTGGACGATCGACGGCCGGGAACTTCTCGCACTAGGCTTTAGGTGCAAGTAGAGCACCAGTTTCAGGTGCAAGCAGAGCATTCGGTTCAGGAGCAAGTAGCTTGCTACAGCAAGCTAGGAGACCAGTAGGCTGGGGCTAGAGTAGCCGGTCAGAGAGTATAAATACCCTGTACATTGTTCATTGTAATTAACCTGTATTTTCCAGCTCTGGTTTCCAGACATCTCCAAGTCTATCTTTCCGCTGCGACTATGCTCTCCACACACCAAGGCTAAATCTCTAGAGAGCACCCACTCTCACAAGATTAGTGCCATGGTTTTCCATAGTTGTGCCACATATGTACAACAATTGTGCCACGATTGTAGCACCGTGTTGCCAGAGTTGTGCCAAAGTTATCCCAGAGTTGTGCCATAGTTGTTCCAGAGTTGTGCCAAAGTTGTGCCAGAGTTGTGCCAAAGTTTTGCCAGAGTTGTGCCAAAGTTGTGCCCACAGTTCTTTCAGGGTTGTGCCAGAGTTGTACCAGAGTTGTGCCAGAGTTGTGCCAGAGATGTTCCAGAGTTGCGCCAGAGTTGTGCCAGAGTTGTGCCAGAGTTGTGCTAGAGTTCGGCCAGAGTTGTGCCAGAGTTGTGCTAGAGTTGATCTAGCGTTGTGCCATAGTTGTGCCGGAGTTTTGCAAGATTTGTGCCAGAATTGTGCCAGAGTTGTGCCATAGTTGTGCCAGAGTTGTGCCACAGTTGTGCTAGAATTGTGCCATAGTTTAGACAAGTTGTGCCAAAGTTGTGCCAGGGTTTTGCCAGCGTTGTTCCAGAGTTGTGCTAGAGTTGGGCCAGAGTTGTGCCAGGGTTGTGCCAGAGTTCTGCCAGAGTTGTGCCAAAGATGTGCCAGAGGTTTTCCATAGTTTTGACAAGTTGTTCCATAGTTGTGCCAGAGTTGTGCCAGAGTTGTACTACAGTTCTGCCAGGGTTGTGCCAGAGTTGTGTCAGAGTTGTGCCAGATTTCTGCCAAAGTTGTGCCAGAATTGTGCCAGAGTTGAGCCAGAATTGTGCCAGAGCTGTGCCAGAGTTGTGCCTGAGTTGTCTCAGAGTTGTGCCAGAGTTGTGCCAGAGTTGTGCCGGAGTTGTGCCATAGTTGTGTCAAAGTTGAACCAGAGTTGTGCCACAGGTGTGCCAGAGTTGTGCCAGAGTTCTGCCAAAGTTGTGCCAGTATTGTGCCAAAGTTCTGCCAACGTTGTCCTAGAGTTGTGCCAGAGTTCTGCCACAGTTCTGCCAGGATTTTTCCAGAGTTGTGCCAGATTTGTGCCAGAGTTGTGACAGGGTTGTGCCACAATTGTTCCATAGTTGTGCCAGAGTTGTGCCAGAGTTGTTCCAGAGTTGTGTCAGAGTTGTGCCAGAGTTGGGCCAGAGTTGAGCCGGAGTTGAGCCAGAGTTGTCCTAGAGTTATGAAGGTGTTGTGCCGTAGTTGTGCCAAATTTGTGCCATATTTGTCTCAGAATTGTTCCAGAGATGTGCAAGAGTTGTGCCAGAGTTTTGCCACAGTTGTGCCACAGTTGTGCCAGAGTTGTGCCAGAGTTGTGCCAAAGTTGTGCCACAGTTTTGCAATAGTTTAGACAAGTTGTGTCAGGTTGAGAAACGCGTGGTGCGGTCTCGAAGTTTGTCTGATCGTCTCTAGTGGTTCACGTCTACTGTTTTGGGCGAATCTGACACTGAGCGTGAGCTTTCTGGTCGCCTCACGCTATGTGAGCAGGAATTTAGAGACAGTCAGTTTGCGAAGGGAATAACGTCATTTTGCGTTAGTTGTTGAACATGGACATGATCACAACATTTATAGGGCTAGTCATGACCTTTCCAATGCACCAAACTCCGCGCGATTCGGCCAAGCGTACCTCAAGTTATGCTTGCCGAAGCGCAGGTCTCACCCACCACAGAAGCCTGACGCCGCCACTCGTCGTGGCGCCTTCATTCACATGCGAAACGCCTTTCCCAAGGCGCATGTCCCATTGCACATGGTGTATGGGTCCCCTGCACTGTTTTCACGCACCCTGCCCACTTTTGGGTCGTGTTTGGTGATGGGGTGTGACGAGGTTCGAAACCTGTCCGCGGACTTGCAGTCAGAATTTTGACCAAGACCCCGATTAACAAAACGTACTACTGAGTTTCGGACGTCGAGCCAGGATTTTGGCTAAGTCCCTCAGTAACAACCTGCACTACTGGATCCGGTGGATGATCCGCCGGATTAGGTGGATCATCCACCGGACGCCTCGGCAGGCCTATCGGAGCATTTTCTCCACATGGTATTTTTGTTACTCGGT